>JADNYI010000143.1:0-94641 GCA_015501065.1 Infundibulicybe gibba | reverse complement strand
ATACATCACGATCAAGGACGCGGACTCAAGATGCTATATAAGGGCAAGGAGAAGATCCCCATGCAGGTCTTCCACGACGCGTATTTCGACGGTAAAATTGACTTCAACGGTGCGTTTCCTGGCAAAGTTCTATTATTAGTGCTAATTCCGGTTGGCAGGTGATGTTTTGGATGTTCTCGAGCAAAGGCTGGATTGGGCCAAGATGAACTTCACACCTGAGCTGTTCAAATACGTCTTTATGGAATTCCTCCCCGAGGTCATTTCGCACTCCAAGTCCCAGGACGAGGAGCAGGTTCGTGGTCACTACGATCGAGGCGACGACTTCTATGAATGGTATGCCGTTCCTGGCTTCACCCGAGTCTCAAGCTAATTGGTACCAGGTTCCTTGGTCCTCGTATGATTTATACCTCTGGAATTGTTCTTGACGCAAATGTGGATGCTTCGCTCGAGACCCTTCAGGACAATAAACTCGCCGTGGTTTGCAGCAAGCTTAACCTCAAGTCCACTGATCGGTAGGTTGTCGTAATAGTGATATCTGTTCGTTTTTTTGACATAATTGCAGCCTTCTGGACGTTGGTTGTGGCTGGGGAACCCTTGTTACCTACGCTGCCAAGAACTTTGGATGTGACGCAACTGGTGTCACTCTCGGCAAAAATCAGGCGAAATTTGGTACAGAGCGCATTGCAGCCAATGGTGTCCCCGCGGATCGGGCTCGTATTTTATGCTGTGACTACAGAGATGTTCCCACCGATGGCAAATTCGACAAGATTGTGAGCTTGGAAATGGCCGAGGTACGTCATGCACCAGTGCGATATTAGCTCCACCTGATGGTTTACGTAGCATGTTGGTGTCCGGCGTTACCACATTTTCTTGAACCAGATGTATGATCTCCTTGAGGATGACGGTACTTTTGTCCTTCAAGTTGCTGGTATCCGTCCCTCGTGGCAATATGAGGACTTGGTTTGGTGCGTATTTACGCTTTGCCTTGGGCTTTTCTGATAGAGTAAATGCAGGGGTCTATTCATGAACAAATACGTTTTCCCCGGCGCAGATGCATCATGCTCACTCGGCTGGGTCATCAGCAAGCTCGAGGCAGCCGGATTTGAGATTAAGAATGTGGATGTCCTTGGGGTACACTACTCTGCCACTATCTTCCATTGGTACAAGAACTGGGTCGCGAACAAAGAAAAAGTGCTCGCCAAGTACGGTGACCGGTGGTATAGGATCTGGGCCTTTTTCCTCGCTTGGAGCACTATCATTAGCCGGTATGTTTCATTGTGATGATTGGGTGGGTGGGTACTGACCGGCATTACCGTACAGACAAGGGGGCGCATCGGTGTTCCAAATTACGATGCACAAGAACCTAAATGCGTATCACCGAATCAACGGTGTCCACAACCATGCTTCGATTCATGTGAAGCTCGACAAGGAACCCGAGTATGTATTCGCTTGCTTTCTCGGTGTTTTGATCCTGATTCTCTGTGTAGGCTTGTGGTGTCGCAGTGAATGTTGGTCGTGGAAGGGAACGGGAAGCGAAGCGGAAAATTAATTTAGAATCAACTTATATACCCTCTTTAAATAACACCTTTTGGGGCTTGCATACCCTCTTTATTTTCATGCCTTTCTGACATTTTGAGCCAAAGTGTGCGCTTGGGGATAAGATGGACCGGATCAATTCCGACAACCCCGACAGTATCATACTGGGTGTGAAGCGGCCTTGGATCCACATGGATGGTCACGTCACTCAGTGCTCGGTCTTGTGTCCTGGCGAAAGGGGGACTGGCTAGATAGCAGATGCTCAACAGCGATGCCCCGAATACAACAATATTAGGTTGTATCAGGTGGTCCTGCATAATCGGGCAAATCAGACTCAGAGGTGTTTGTGTAACGCGGATCATCACCATCCCGTGCCCGAGCTCCACTGGGAGTCACGCTACCATTGGTTTGTTATATAAATATCCAGAGTCGGCCTCGGGTTACAGCCGTTCAACCCACAGCCTGCTGTTGTACTTTTTCATGCACTTTTCAAAAACTTATGCTCAGCTATTGGAGAGCCTGCCGTTGGAGTTGAGGGAGAATGCGATACAGTATCGGCAGGTGCGTCTTTGTGATTATAGTCGGGATTGCTCTTGGTGGGGCGGTGACGTACAGAAAGAAGCATGGCTTTAGTGGTCGTGTGCCATGATTTGTGCTGCTATCCTGCGTGTCCAAAGGCTCCTTTTATTATCGCTATCATTGTTATAATAGTTTATTGGTGCTAATATTTGAAATATAGCTGAAGAAACTCATTAACCAAATTGTGCGCGAGCTGTCGGCGCTAGGGCTCGGGCCCACCGTACTGGAGGGCCTATTTCTGGAGGCGGAGCGGAACATGTCGAGTCCGAGCATGGATTCCATATCTTCAGATGAATCAACATCGGGGCTGGCAGAAGTGGACGAGACTGTAGGAGAGGACGTGCAGAGGAAAGAAGAGCGACACGAAGAATTACATGGGCCCAAGGTGGTTTATGAAGTGAGCCGCGGAGAGGCGGGGATCGAGCCTCGCTTGCGGGTATGGCTCGATACATCTGCAGACCGGGATGAGCCTATAGAAATTCGGAAGGACGACAAGAGCAAGGGTTCGCGAGTGGGTTTACTGTGGGCGCTGCAGCGGCGCGGACTGAACCAAGTCTAGGTGAGG
Organism: Infundibulicybe gibba; assembly: GCA_015501065.1. NCBI lineage: Eukaryota > Fungi > Basidiomycota > Agaricomycetes > Agaricales > Omphalinaceae > Infundibulicybe > Infundibulicybe gibba. The sequence goes on along the minus strand of JADNYI010000143.1, from coordinate 91,961 downwards.
GAGCCACGGAGTGCGTACCACTCCCCTCCGCTCCTAGCCCACCTCCCAGACTCAACGCGCCGGGTTCCCCCAGCCACCCGCATGAGGTCGTCATCCCCTTGGTCTCCGACACCGCATTTTTCCAGATGCTCTCCGGTGCACTCCAGGCCGTCTCCACGCACCTTATCACCGCACATGCGGACTTTGTCGGTGCGCTGCAGACGCTCGAGCGTGATATCGCAGACACCGCGCGCCCGGCATCAGAAACGCGTGGTGGTACCTCGGCGGCAGCGGGCGTAGGCCGCATTGTTGCCCTCGCAGGCGGTTCAAAGGTGAGTCTCCCGCTTGCGCACGTGGACGCGGCTGATTAGGCAGAGTGATCTGAATTCGTGGAGGGAGATATTCCAGCTGTATATCGAGGCTGAAGTGTTTGAGAGCGTCAGCGAGGCCAGCCGTGGAGAGAGGAGCGTTGAAGAGAGCGAGGAGCGGCTGAAAGCGTTCGCGGAGCGTGTGGCCGTGCGCGGCCTCGGTGACCGCAGGAAGCTCAGGATGGGCAAGAGCCGCGATGCGCTCGAGTCCTTCCTTGGACTCAACTTGTATATCCTTAACGTCAAAAAGGTGTGCCTATCCATTTTATCCTACGTCCATGATAGATATTCATTGTACAGTTCCAATATGCGAACGCGGAAGCGACTCGCAAGATCCTTAAAAAGCACACCAAGCGCACCGCCCTGCGGCTTCCGCACAACGTCCCGCTTGCGCCTGTCCCTCCTTCCCTCTCTCACGTGCTCGTGCAGGCTCTCGGCGCAACGCTGCTCCCCGTTGTTCCTCACCTCGACGACTACGCGTGCCTCATCTGCACCGAAATCGCATTCAAGCCGATCCGCCTTGGGTGCGGGCACCTCTTTTGCGTGCGCTGTCTCGTGAAGATGCAGAAGCGTGGCAAGGGAAACTGCCCAATGTGCCGCGCACCATGTGTTCTCGTTGCTAATAAGTGTGAGTCTCCTGCTTGTCCCCGTGCGGGTGAATTCGGGCTGATGCGGCGAAGCAAATGTGGATTGGGCGCTGTTGAATTTTATGCAGGACTGGTTCCCCGAGGAGACGCGCGAGAAACAAAAGGCGAACGAGCGCGAGTCAGGGGAGGAGCAGCTAAGGGAGATGGGCTTTGACCCACATCAGGGGTGTGTTGTACAGTAGAGCATCGGTTGTTATTATTTTATCATACGTAATTATATAATCTCATTGATATCTTAATATATCAGCGCACGGGCAATACATTATAGCGGTGCCCAAGAAAGCTCTAGATATGCATACAAACGATGTAGTCTACGGATTGGCCCGAGGCCAAGCTGCTTCCCCGGAGTCATCCCATGCACTGCAGAAGGCTGTCCGAGACATCGCTCCTCCCGCAGCCCGGCACGGAAACGCCGTTTAGGGACACACTCATCTTTTCGGGTGGCATGTCAGGTTTGCGGTATCCAAAAGAGAGGCATCTGCGCGAGGCAGGCGTGCGTACGATGCGATGCGATGCGATGCGATCGTCCATCGAGCGGCGCGGGAAATAAAGAACTAGATCCGAGAGGATATCAATGGGGACGGGCATCGCGGCCAGCGCGATATCCAGACGGAAATGGAATTGACCTTGGATTCCCTGGCCGGGGCGCGGCGCTGCGCCGGTGGCTAATCGGCGCGTCACTTCGTCCCGGCCTTCCATCAGCCTCGAATTTCGGTGTGCGTTCGCGGGATTTTAATGTAAGTAAGAACTACTGGAATAACGATCAGAGGTGCGAAGTATATAAGAACGAGAGTACAACGATTGAATAGATATCCCTGAGGCCAAGGATATCACCGAGTTCTCCACATGGACTGTTACTGTGAAGAGATCGTCAGATATATGATATGTAGGGTAATAGAAAGGGTAACGCGAGATGGGGGCTTGGGGGGGGCCAAGAACGTCGATAATATATCTCCTGCGTCAGTGTCGGCCTGGATGAAATGGATTAAGGACGGCATACGCGAAAGAATGGGAAAAGTAACGCAGGGTTGAATGAGGCGAAAAATCTGAGAAGATGCGTATCTTGCGTCGACCTCAGCCTGGACAAAAAGAGTAAGGACGATATATGCGAGAGAGCAGGGGTGGTTGAAGCTTGAGCGTGACAATCCCTTGATCCGCTGGAAAAATAGTTGGAATGCAGACACGCAAATGAGTAGAGATGGATTGAGATACCGATCCACTCCGAAAACGCGTGCCATTTCCTGGGTCGTAAACATTAGTCAATGAAATAGCACGAATGAAGATGTAAATGGTACAAACCGCCCGGGGAATATCTCGCAACCCTTGTATGCAGTTATTTCTGGAGTATTAGCAGGGGGACACCACCACGGACAAATACAGATCTGGAAGGAAATGAACGAACCGCGGGGAACGCCATGCCGGTCGCGAATCGGCGCAGCGTTCTTAATCCTGAGTTTTGATAGCATTGGGATCCCTACGATTGGTTCCAGGTCCATATTGGCACTCTGAATCCCCCTGGAGGCGGCGCTTGGTCCAGGTCGGCTCTGGGAATCCCACTAGAATCAGCACTGGGTCCTGGAGGTCCTCCTCGTCGATTCTGGGTCCTGGGGATTCCCCATGTCGGCTCTGGGAGTCCTCCTGGAATCGGCGCTGGGCCCTGGAAGTCCTCCCCGTCGGCTCTGGGTCCTAGAGATCCTCCTCATCGGCACTGGGTCCAGGTCGGCACTGGAAATCCCCCTGTAACCGGCGCTGGGTCCTGGAAGTCCTCCCCGTCGGCTCTGGGTCCAGGTCGGCACTGAGTCCAGGTCGGCGCTAGCGGTCCTCCGGATCCTCCTCAGTCGGCTCTGGGTCCACCATAGGTCGGCACTAGGTCCATATCGGCACTAGGGATCCTCCTCGGTCGGCTCACGGTCCACGTCGGCACTGGTCCTCATGGGTCCTCCCGGCCCTGGAATCCATCGGCTCAAGGGGTCCCGCAAATCGGCACTGGATTCCAAGTCCATTTCGTTGGCCACTGGCAGCTGAAATTATGGGAGATAATAGGTATATGTCAGCCGCAAAATAGATAGTGTCCATATTGAAGTTCAATGCAGAATTTTTTTGGGGTTTGTATTTCTGAGGATTCAAGGAATTAGTAGGAGGGCGGACCCGACTCGTCAGCCGAGCCCGACCCCCAGAAATGAAACCAAAATAGGATTGACCGCGTGAAATGACAACAGAGACACCGCCCTCGCCACTACGCATATCCCCAACACTCAGATCATCTGGGGAGCACCGCAGCGAGCACGGTTCCTGCGCTGGACGATAGCTTGACCCCGGGCCTTTGTGATCGTGCGAACACGCTCGAGAGACCTGCTTGAAGCACTGGAGCCACAGTCCGATTGGGGTGGAGAACGGCTGTTGCTCCTGCGCCGGAGGATGGCCTGCCCCATGGCCTTCGTGATCGTGCGCACGCGCCTGAGCGATCTGACCGAAGCGTTTGAGCAACAGTCAGATGGGGAGGAGGAACGACTCCTGTCGCTTCTGCGTTCGATGATGGCTTGGCCTTGGGTCTTGGTGATCGTCAGGACGCGTTTGAGTGATCGCGCTGACCCCTGTCAATGGATCGGGCATGAGGAAGGGATCTGCAGGGTGGAAACAACAGTAGAGTTGTTGTAGTTCGTGGCGAAGTGCAAATGCATGGCGAGAATATGGAAATGTGGGTTGGGTAATATGGGGGATTGGTTATGAAGATGGTGGTGCGGGTTTAGGTGAGGAAAAGTCGAAAGGGGACATTCTTGGGTTAAGTAGTGGGCCAAAGTGGCTGACCGAAAATCTTCTATTTCTGAATCTAAATTTAGACTGGCAGGAAAGGAGTTGGAATATTTCCTGGAATATTTTGGCGACACTCGCCACGGAAAACAAGCGTCAAAATCTTTGGGCTCCACACCTTAATGAAAGCCCCTAAGCTCCTCGAGCTCTTAGTAGCATTCGCGCGGACTCACGAACTGAGATAATTACATTGTGTGTCCAGGCTCATATATAAAATCGGTTATCCATCATATTCAATAGATATACCCACTACTGCGGTACGTGCGCGACTTGTGTGACTTGATCTTCTACAATCGCCTCGTCCCGCGGTCTTACCAGGACCCTTTGATGAGGTCTGCGGCCCTCTCAGCGACAAAATATATCGGCGCCTGGGGGTGCACACTCGGAACACGCGGCTATTCAATTCATTCAGCGTCAGTCTCATCTCACCTGAAACAATTGAGATACGAGACACTTACCAAGACAGATGCGTCAACGACACGCAGCCCCGAGATACCTTTGACCCGGAGATCGGGATCCACAACCCCGTAGGACTGACCACGGGGCGACATGCTAGCAGTGCCAACCGGGTGGTAAACAGTGCGCCCATGCTTCTTGATATGAATGTCAAGCTTCGCATCCGTGTCCGCACCAGCAAGGTCTAGATATGGTTCAAGGACATAGCCCTTCCAAGCAGGCCCGGAGAGGAAACGGGTGGCGCCCTTGACGGCTTCACGCATGATGGCCAGGTCGAGCGGATCCTTGAAGAAGCCGGGGTCAATGTTGGGGGAGTGAGAGGGTCAGAAGAAGCAAGTGTAACCGAGCCACCTGAAGAGGGTGTTAGCAGCATGCTTGATCCGTTGTAAATGACCCACGTGAAACGGGGTTGAGGACGATAGTGGCTAGGGTGATAAAATTTCCAGTGCCGGGGGTGGGAACTTCGTCGGCGAAACCATTCTATTCATGTGTTGAGATTGCGGGTTAAGGGTGACTAAAATTCGTACCACAGGGAGAATTTCGTAGTGAGCGCTGTTCGGTCCTGGAGCTGGGTCGTCGCGACCGGCAAGCAGAGAGGTGTTTTTCGGGAGGCGGGACCAAATAATTTGGTTGCTCAATGGCGAGTGAACGAAGGGCCCAGTGTGCTGGTTCTGCCATTGGGAGAGGAGCTCTCCGAAGAGCGTCGAGTTGCGTACGATCTTTTCGATTGTTTCCGTTGAATTCACATACCAAATGTTGCTGAGGAGTGGGTGGTCGATGAGGTTACGCCCAACATCAGGGAGGTGGAACGTTGGCCGGACCCCAATGTTGGCCAGCTCTGTCCTATCGCCAATGCCTGAGTTGAGGAGAATTTGTGGGGTTCCGATAGCACCAGCAGACAGGATAACTTCTTTCTTCGCCCTTATCTTGAGACGAGGTCCTAAGAGGCGCGTACTTTGAGTCAGGAACAAGGATAAATGGGATAGGCATACCATCCCGTCTTTGTACAAATTCAACTTCCTTGAAGCTGGGCTTGCCTCTGATTTCTTCCGTCATGAGGAGGCGCGTCACTTGCGCATGGAGGAGGACGTGCAGGTTGGGTCTTTTGATGTACTCGGGCCCCAGGTAGGATGTAGCAGAACTGCTGCGCTTCCCATCGCTGTCGATGGTAGACTGCGTCCATCCTAAGCCGCGCGGTATAAGTTTGACGGATATCTGAGGAACAGAGGGGAGATACGAACCGACACCCAATGGCCGTCCTGAATTCATGTCCAAATTGAACGGGAACTCATCCTTCAAATCTTTCGTGGTCTGGAAGAGCCGATCATCGATCGCCTGAGAGTACCCACCCAGGGTTACCGCGGTCATGCCTCTTGGACTGTGGATTGAGGGGTCGTACTTTCCATCCGTGTTATGATTGTCAGCGGGTCTACTCCATCGCTCGTGCTACTACCAGTGTCAATCAATGAGTCGGGCCGCGGCGATAGTGTAATGACCTTGAGCATATAGGGCATCATGGCGTTCCATGACCAGCCAGTGTCGCGCGCTAGCATAGAATAGCGATCAAAGTCTTCAATAGTGCCGCGGTTATATACCATGTAGTCTACGGAGGGGTAAGATGGGCGAGATGTGGATGACTGAAATACTCACTAATGGAACTACTGCCGCCAAGTACGTGGCCGCGCGGGTACACCATGGTGCGGCCATCGAGACCAGGCTGGGCACCGGTGGTGTAGTTCCAATCGTATGCAGTGTTGGGTGCAAGAGCAGTGCAAAAGAATGGATGATGACCTCGGGGACGCCTTCGTTTCTGATACAACACGGTCCTTCGAATCCTTCGCAGTAGAAGCAAGAATTGAACTTACGAAACACCTGCTTCAAGAACTAGCACATCGTGACGCCTATTCTCGCTCAGGCGATTTGCAACAACATTTCCAGCGGTACCTCCTGTTGCATGAAGCATTAGGTATGTATGATACTGGTGCATGGGTCATAAACGCACCCCAATAATGATGAAGTCGTATTGAGAGAGCGGCAGATCCGCCGCATTCTCGTAGATGGCTGCCAGACATGCGGGGAGTACAACCAAACCGGTCGCGGCAGCAATGAGAATGTTCCTGTGGCCTAGGTAGGAAGCACGCATACTTGGTATGTAGGAGTTGGATAGCTACGACTGCTGGTCGACCTTTTATAAGCCCGGGCTAGTATTGCCAAGGAAGTTGAGCTCAGATCGAGATCTCAACCTGAGAATGCACAGACGATACCTGGGCGGGGGCATCGAAGCGCTTGAGCTTTGGCTTGGCAGGCCTCAAACGACATATTTGGGCTACCACTCAGCATCAGCTCACACTGTAAAGCGTCAGCCCTACCGAGATGGTGGGTCCTCCTATATTCCATCAACTTCTCCGGGCGCGTCCCGGGACAAGGATGGGGTAGCATGGTGCGCAATAATCGGGAATAATGTAGACCAAGGTCGGCGAGCACCCACTGTACACGCTCCATGTGGTGATGCCCTGAATAGTCAGGAGTGGCGATTCGCGAAATGATCTTCGGGTTCATTGTTCTTTGGTTGATCTATGCCTGATTCCATGATACTCCTTGGTGATCACGCATCAGGAATCCTACTCGATTCTGGCTTATCTGACCATATATGGGATCATTGTTATTTTAGAAGACATTCGGCGGAGAGTGTGGAGACGGTGCAGCGTCCGAGAACCCCCTGGGACATGGGAACTAGACCACAATATCCGTTCAAAATCTAGTGTTAATTCTTCAATTCAACTTTTACGTCAACCCGGGCGCACAAAATCACAAGCTTCGGACGAAACTTGAAAGGGTTTGCTTGATCAGCGGTAATTTCCCCAACAATACATCTCACCTATTCAGGCCTATTGAACGTTCCACATTTCAGGACAGTCACGATTCCCGAAGCCCCAACCTAGATTTCAAATTTTACAGACAAGGGAAATGCTCGGGGTTGCATAAAATCAAGGGCAAGCACTCAATGTGCAACCATGAACCCGAACAAGGCGGCTAATACCACAATATACATACAGGAGGAAATGGGCGACTCGCCGTCAGCCCAAAAGGGAGGCCTGTGATCGTCCAGCACTCAGTATGCCAATGGTGGTGCTCCATGACCGTGGATCCAATATCGCGAAGAGATTCCATAGTTGGCAGCTGGGAAGTGTCGTCAGTATGACTACTTAGTACTTATGAGGCTTAATGGCGTATGGGGTAGAGTGATCGCCGGCTAGGCTGGGGGAGAGATCAGAGATCTGTGGGGAGCACTTGCGGCCGAAGGGCCTCAAATGTTCCGAATTCGAAGTGAAATTGAGAATTTCTATAGCCGTTGAAGATGGTCGATGGGTCGATGAGCACTGAGTACTGAGTACTGAGTGGGGTGTGTTCTCCAGAGCCAATCACCAGCTATCGTTGCGGAGTTTGCCGTAATGTCATCAACCACTGGCCATAATACATGCAAACACTGGGCTGGGGAGACAACCTTCGAAGTTCGGAGGGGCTCAAACCCTCAACAGCCTCAGCCTTAACTTCGAATCACCCAAAACAGTGCCTCCATGTGCCGCATATCGGTCATACGTGAGGTTTCTGGGAGCGAGCCCAAGAGGCTCTCGATTTAGTTTAATAGTTTCAGCCCGGATTGAAGGTTATATGATGTATCTCGTTAGTCTGGCCGATCGAAGTGAGAAGTCTCGGACCTGTATAGGGCCATATTACCGATCACTGAATATCGCCTACACTGATGGATCCTGGATCGAACGCGTCTGTAGAGGGCGACCCGTCGGACCGGATGCTTACAAGGGGAACCATGAACGGGCATAATGGAGTAGAATAGAATCGATCAATTCGCTATCAATCGTGCCCCCAGCCCCACCCCTCACTCTTGAAGCTATAATGATCTGTTCATGATTAAAGTGGGTCTCCTCTGTATAATACCGATTCCCATAATAATTGAAAGTCCCTGGTCGGCGCTGGACTGAACGATATGCGTGGAAGCCTCTCGAGGGTTAAAGAACAGCAAAGAGTTGAATGAGGGACAGCTGGTTACATACTATGAAATGCGACATCCACAAATACGGACCTCCCAGCCTACTTACTCGAAGCCCTATCATCAGGCACCATACACGCCCGTCCTTGGCTGCCCTCAAGCCCGAACCTGAATGCCTTGCTCAGTCCCAAGCCGGTGCGGGTCATACACCACCTGGTACGGTACCAGCTGTTGTGTGTGTATCAGCCGTTGCCACTCACCAAACCCGTCGCGTTGAGTCAATGAACAAGCCCCTCCTCCGTCCCTCAAGGATAATACTAGTACTTGCAGCTCCAATCAACTTGTTAAATGATGCCATAGGGCTAGAGACGAAGAGTGTACTGGAGGATGTATATCGCTTGTTCTGGATGAGAGCGTAATATAGATTTCTGGGTGGTGTCAAACGAGCAATGATATTATGCAAGGAACTGACTTGGGAGGTTTCCTATTCCTGGTCCGACACCAGGGGATGAATGAAGCTCGGGTGGGTTGGGAACGTACGCAGGGATCGTTGGTGTTCTAAGATGGCGGGATTGCTCCGCTGAGACAGACGCCTATGCTATGGAGATGATAGAGGGCAGCAGCAGCACCCCATCGTCGGACGTGATTACGAGCGGAAGAGTATATTACTGGTGCTTCGAGACATATGAAAGGAGGGTGTTGCGAGCTTGCGTGGAAGCAAAGAAATTGCGTGTTTGGATGAGCGGCAGGTGCTGACATCAAGTCAGCCCAGCACCTAGACCTCCTCCAGATACCCTTGAACGATGAGGTGCTCGATGTCGGCGCGTCGAACCATGAATCTCTGTCCCTTCTGGAAGTCAATACTCCCTAGTTCCGTCTGGATCACACCACAATCCTTCACCACACGCACTAACACATGCAGATCCTTGGGTGGATTCGTGATGCTCGCTGTGATGTCCAACTCGTGCGAGAACTCTGAGCGGAACTCCATGACGGAGTGGTTGTACTGCCGCATGTAGTCCACCTCGTGGGGGGACAATTTGCTTCTGATATCCTGGTTTGAGAGGATGTGTGGCAGGGCACCGCCCACCGACCAATACAGATCCCTGAGGCGATCGACGCGATGGGCGTGATATGCGAGGAGGCAGCGCTTGTTCCGGTTGATGGCTGTCTGGATGATGTATAGTGCTGGTGGTGGCTCATCGTCGTGGAGATAGACCTCTGCTGCCTTCTCGAGATCGCGTTGTTCGCGGATGATGGTGCGAACAAGGGCGTCATTGTATTTAATGAGGGTATCTGATTGGGTCGACCGACGAGACTCGGTGACAAGCTGGATGGCGAGCTCGCCGTATTGACGCGCCTCACTCATTTGTTTGGGAGGAAGAGTGTAGTGTCACGATGTGACTCAACCTGAACTGTAACCACAGGCAAAATTATCATACATATACATCCCTATGCATACGAATCAAAGCATAACTTGTATTTTCACAGCGAAAAGGAATGTGGGACTGAAGCGACTTCCTGTTTGGTGCGTGGCAAGTTGGACCCGCGTACTAAACCTCCCAGGGAGGTTCGTAGGCCAACATGAGACCCTCCAATACAAATTCGCGCAGGGAGGACAGTGGGCCTGACGTGCTCAATGGACCGGAGCAACCCAAGACAAGGTGCTGGAGCAACGCGACCGCGTTCATATTAGACGAGGAAATGCGCCTCCGCGAAGCAACCATGCCCACCACCGATGCTTCGTCGAACACGGCTTGCCCGTGGATTGAGAGGGAGGTGAGGCAAGGGACGAGACATCCCGGATAGTTGGCATTTAGGTGATCCATAAATTCATTGTCAAATTCGCCATTATCACGTTCGTATATATAGTCGCATCCGATGTCAAGGGACACAAGCTGTGGGACAAGCTCGAGGATTTGTGTGAATTCGGCGAAAGGGAATGGGAGCCCTCTCAATTTAAGCGTTGTCAGAAGCCGGCAGGACCTATGGAAAAATGAGAAGAAGCCTAGCCAAAAGTCGCTGCTAACCAGCTCAGCCTGTGGTTGGATTTTTAGGATCCGGAGGGAGGGGAGAGTGAGGGAGGAGAAGAACAAGCATAGACTATCTCCGTGTATTGTACCACGAGCCACCTCCAAGATCTTTAGATTGGTGTTACAAACTTGGGCCAGTACGTCTTGGGTTGGCGGAATGGATGCGAAAATATCCATGTACAGATGACACGACAGGAGATTTTCAGCAAACTGGATTGCATGAAGAGCTGTAGTGAATTCATCACATTGGCATGCCTTAATTTGCCTCCATGGCAGCTTGACAAGTTCGAGACTGGATGCCCCCTCCAGGATGAGCGTGGTCAAGTAGGGAGCATGTTCATACACATCAAGAATGCGCCTCTCCGGCTCGCTGTAGGAAAACGATAAGCGTAGGGATTTGAGGGAATCAAGGTGGCCTCTGATGGGCGCAAGCTCGAATTGAAAATCCCACTCGGCGGGGGAAAAGTCGACATGTTCCCAACGATGTGCATGCGGCGTGATAATATTCAAAACCCCATTCCGTGTTTCTGGCACTTCTTCTAAGCCCCAACATTCAACAGTAAGATGTAGCGGCGCGTGTTTCGACCAGACCATATACTGTTTTAACCAAGATAATAACGGTTCGGGTTTGAAGATTAGGTCGATCCCAACCTTGGTCCACAAGTGGAGGCTATCCAATGCGACTTTTCTCCACAGAGAGCAAATACGTGTGAGTACGATAGCCGGGAAATAGGGCTCGTATTCGGGGTGCAGAGGTCCAACCCCCCCGCTGACCACTGCCGTGAAAATTTCTGCGAGGAGTTCCGGAGGAAAGCGTCTAAGTGGTGATAGAATAGCTTTATGTGCATTTCGGACAAGGCCTGCAGTGACTATCTGGGCTTCCATATCTCGGGGCTCCTTATCGGTCGCTATGGTATTTTTCAAGTGATTCTCTAGGTAATATATCGCAGTCCGAGAATGCGTAATTTCCGAATCAGATGGGGCTCGATTGGAGGAAATGAGTGAGGATGGCGGCGGGGGTAGGTCAGTATACGAGATAGGCGAGGTCGCACTGAGGGAATGGCAGGATGTGCAACCGCAGTGTGGATCAGGAGCCTGCATAACTTGTTCGCCGCGGGGACTGATGCTGTCAAGATCGCGTAATGGCAAATCTGAACTCGTAAAATAGTTACAAGGGCCGTATTCTGTGCGGGCTCCGCACCTCCAGGTAATTGGACTCAGTTTCTTCAAATGATAAAACCTAAGCACGAAGGTGTGATAGTTTTTCAGCAGCCAGCTGGTTCCTCATGGCCATAGGCGCTCATGACAGAGACAACGTGCTTCGACCAAATTCAAATATTTCACGGTTTGTGTTCATATCTTCTTTGTCTACCTAGTAGTACCTATGTATATTGCAGGCGGACATATTGTTGTCACATCAACCCAAGGCAGCCTCGTCACTCCCCAACTAAATAAAAACGAATGGTGTCACTAGCACACAGCCGGGAGCTAAAATGTGCAAGTCTCAGCCATACCCACCTTGATCTAAAATTATAATTATGTGTTGGTGGTGTCCCCAAACATCAGCGGGCGGGTACTCGATAACACGCTGGTCATTATGCTTGGTCTTTGCGTGGTGAGGGGTGGCTCGTCAATGCATCGGGGGAGTCAGACCAAGGTAGCCGACCGGGAAAGTACCCGGGTACCATCGGGAGACCTTCCCCACGGGAAGCGAATCCCAGGCCCGTGCACTAAGCCCCAGAGCCCCAAGAATGCTTATAGGTCACTTTCAGGCCCTCCGACACAAAGCAGTCCAGTGAAGGAAGTGGATCTGATGTGCTCGATGGACTAGAGCAACCCAAAACAAGGTACTCAAGCAAAGCAATCTCGGCCATATTGTGGGAGGAAATGTGTCGTCGCGAAGTCACCATGCCCGCCACCGATGTCTCATCAAACACAGCTGGTCCGTGGATCAAAAGAGAGGTGAGAAGGGGGGCGAGATACCCTGGGCGGTTGGCATCCAGGCGATGCATAAATTCATTGTCAAATGCAAAATATTCGTTTTCATAATCATATTTGACGTTGAGATATCTAAGGCACGGTGCGAGCTCAAGACATTCCAGGAGTTCAGCAAGAGAGAATGGGAGCCGTCGGAGGGTGAGAGTCGTGAGCAGCCGAGCAGACCTCTGGAGAAATGGGAAGAAGCTCTGCCAGAGAGCGCTGTCAACCGGCTGCCGTATGGGTGCGCATTTGAGGGTTTGGAGGGAGGGAAGAGTGAGGAGAGAGACGAAATGACGACAGCCAAGATCATCGTCCAAAGAAGTGTGAGGGGTGATTTCCAGAGTCTTTAAACTGGAATTGTAAATCCGATCCATGGGTGGCAGGGAGTGTCGCACCCATATCCAGGATAAGCGACAGAATACAAGATTCCTGGAAACCTGTAGGACGTGAAGGGCTGTAGAAATTTCATATAGATAACATTCCCTGAGTTGTGGCCAAGGTAACATAATGCATTCAGGCCGGCCTAGCCCACTGACGTCGACCATAGTGAGCTGTGGAGCACCCTCGTACACATCGAGAATGCGGCCGTCGGTGTTTAGAAATGATAGAGTGAGAGACTTGAGGGAGTGAAGATGGCCTTTGATGGGTGCGAGAGCAAACTGAAAACCCCACTCAGCAATGTGAAAAACTACATGCTCCCAACGATACGCTTCTGGGATAAGGATGTTTAGGAATGGAGTCCAGGGATCGCCCCTTCGGTGTACGCCATAGCTGGTGATGGCGAGAGACAGTGGTGCTTGCTTCGACCTGGTCAAATAATGTTCCAATACCACCAATGATGGCCTGGAGTCCAGATTGAGCTGGATTCTGGACCACAGATGAGGAGTGTCCAACACAATCCCCCGCCATCGAGAGCATACCCATGTAAGCCTGAGGGCTAGGGACCGTCGACCATGACCTCGGCGTCGGAGCTCCTTGTCCACTACTGCTGCAAAAATCTTTGTGAGAAGTTCTGGGGGAAATTCTCCGAGGGATCGTTTACCGCGGGCATCGCCGGCCTGGTACAAGCTGGTTCCCGGGGAACTTGAATCAGCCCCGCTAATCTCTGTGGTGGTTGTAGGACGAGTTTGAGGGCGCACAACGGTGCCAACGTCGGACGGAGCATGATTGGAAAGCATCAATCCAGGTGATGGCGTGACTCCGTGTACACAATAGGTGATACCGCAAGGACAAGGTAAGAGACACAACGATCAGAGTGGAAACTGGGCTGTATGGTAGTCCCAGCAAATCTGATACTTTCAGAATTTAGTGAAAGGTTCGGAAGCGTCATTGACAAACTCACGTCACCCTCGCGAAGGATCTATTCGAGTTTTGTGTGGGCTACTTTAAAAAGGATCTATTGAATGCTGGAGTCTAATATTCACGTTTGGTAAAATTGGCTCACCTTGGCTGCTTGAAAAAGCAGTTTTGGATTTCGTAGGCGATGGGAGAAGGGTGACCATGAAGTAAAGGGAGACCAGTTGCCTATAAGCTGACGTGGATTGTTTTGAAGCGCTGTGGGGCGTACTAGCTCACACAAGCTTAGATCTCCAGCGCTATAGAACGACCATGTGCTGACGACTTATCCGATATCGTACTTAATGCGTTGATTGGTACCAGATGGACCGGCCTCTTGGAAAACCACTCCAGGCCGTATTTAGGAAATCTGCTTTATCATCTCTACCCCACTCCGCCACCTAAGTTTGCCCCAGCAGCTGCACGATGACTGTGCCTATCACCCCAGTGTCGACGACTGCAACGCTTTCCTACTTCTCAGACCCTCCTGACGGCGTCCGCATCTACCAATGCATCAATGCTGACCCCAAGACTGGAATACATGACAAGAACTGGACTCCAGCAGACAAGGATGTTGTTCTCGAGAACCTTAGAGGCAAAGAGGATTCTGTCACCCTGGATACCTGCGGATTCCAATATTTCAAGCGGCCATCCAAGCACGTGTCATTCCTAAATGACTCTGAGATCGAGCAGGAATACTACCCTGAGAGCATCGAGCTCATCAAAGAACTGACAGGCGCTGGCAAGGTTGTTATCTTCGACCACAGTGTGTCCACTTCTCCCCCTATATACTTGTACTAACCGTGCATTTGTACCCCCGCAGCAATACGTCGTCGCCGTCCTGGATTGTCGGACGACAATCCCCAACATCGCCAGCCTGTCGCGCAAGTCCATGTCGACCAAACCACCGCCTCTGCCATCGCGCGCGTCCACCGCCACCTCCCTGCATCCGAGGCGCCTGCGCTTCTCTCTAAGCGCTTCCAGCTTATCAACCTCTGGAGACCCATATCCCACGCGGCCGTCGACTGGCCGCTCGGGCTGTGTGACTACAGGAGTGTGGATGTGGAGAAAGATACGTTCCCAGTAGCATTGGTTTACCCAGATAGGGAGGGCCAGACGCTCGGAGTGAAATATAATCCCAATCATCGATGGAAGTATTTCCACGCTATGACCCCGGATGAGATTGTGCTGATTAAATGGTGCGTGTGGAAGTCACCCTAGTCTGCGGTGAAAATGTGCCAAGTGTTCATTTCTAGCTTCGACTCAGTCCAAGATGGCAGTGTCGCGAGGCTCACTCCCCATACGGGGTTCAAGGATCCAGCCACCCCTGAGGGAACGCCGCTCCGCGAATCAATAGAATTGAGGGCTTTAGTGTTTTATGACTGATTGTTGTATTGCCAGCTGTCGAGTATACATGAAGACAGGCGCGTGCTGCTGGTGTGCCAAACTATTCATGTTCCTATGTAACATCACGGTATCGTACAGTTGCCTCTACCCAATGCCACCAATTTTCTATACTTATCTGCCCTTATCTGCCCTATTGGCGGGTGTCACAACTGCATGCCCCATAATGTTGTCATCGCCGGTATCTTTCTAGCAAACGGATCATCGATCTACTACCGCAGAGTCGAATCCATTATTCACCCAACTTGGAAATTTTGCACGTTCATTCGTTAGCGATATGCTCACAACCAAGGTTAGCCGAAGTGCGGCGAATGGCAGGCGGTAAGAACGCTAGGGACATACATATGCCGCGATTGCTAGACCTCCTCTAATGTCGCTCCGTTCTGGACGAACACAACGCGCAGCGCCCTTGATCTACGGCTGCCTTCATAGTCATACACATTCGCATTTGGAATCAAAATTCCACCCGCTGAATCAGCCTGTGGCCTTTTGAATCGCTCCACCGGAAGTCCGGCCACCTCGCCGGGTAATCCACACTTATGGATCCGGCCCAACTCTGGACCCGTCTCCGCGGCGGGCGGCTGTTCGGTGTCTACCATAACACGAATTCTGTGGTCGATCGAGGACGCCATGATCAGGAAGGTCTGGTCTGCCGCGAGAATGACTACAACACCGGTATCAGGACACCATAGTTCTCCACTGGGCGGGATTTTATGTTGGGTTGGTCCAATTTGGAGCTATCGTGATTAGACTTCCCCGCATCATGACATATGGTATTTGCCAGTCATATTCACAGGGAATGTCGACTTCATGACGAAAGGCCCGAGGATTTGGGATGACTCAGCTAGTTGGTAAGTGGATTTCGTGGGCCAGGAGCACGCAATGGGCAAGAAGCTCGGTGCAATCATGATTTATCAGCGTCTCTCGGGGGCTCTTAGGGGTATATCTATCCCAGCGAACCTTGAGTTCCAGTATAGTTCGATCCACTCCCACAATGACTGCTACTCCCAGCTCAACTACTGCGACTCTCATCTTCTTCACAGCGCCCGCAGACGGCTCGCGCGCGTATCAGACAATAAATGCCATCCCAGAGACGGGGCAGCGGGACCGAAATTGGGCCCACGCCGAGCACCCCACAGTGATCGAGAACCTTCGGGGAAGGAGGACTCAACTACCCTTGACACAACGGGCTTCCAACTATTCAACCGCCCCTCAAAGCACAAGACATTCAACAGCGACGCTGAGATCCGTGCGGAATACTACCCCGAAAGCATTGAGCTCATCAAAGAGCTCACCGGGGCGAGCAGAGTGGTGCTCTTTGACCACAGTGCGTTGAATTCTATAGAATTATGGACCCAGGCTGACATAGGCTATGACATCAGCGATCCGCCGCCGGCGCCCGGGGGTAATTGACGACAGCCCCGAAAAGCGCCAGCCAGTCGCTCAAGCACATATCGATCAAACACCCGCCGCGTCAGTTGCCCGCGTACACCGCCACCTACCCCCAAAAGATGCCGAAGCCCTCCTCAAACGCCGGTTCCAGATCATCAATCTCTGGAGGCCCATATCGCACCCAGCAATTGATTGGCCACTTGGATTTTGTGATTTTAGGACTGTGGACGAGAAGAATGACATTCTTCCCGTTGCACTCCTCTACCCCGACCGAGAAGGGGAGACACTTGGCGTGAAGTACAACCCAAAACAGCGTTGGACGTACTTCCATGGTGTTACTCCTGACGAATTAGTTCTCATCAAATGGTCAGTTGCATTTTATATTGTCATGCAAGTCAGTTGCCTGATTGTTCCTTTTTCATTAGCTTTGATTCTATCCAAGATGGAAGCGTCGCGAAATTCACTCCCCATACGGGATTCAGCGATCCCACAACACCAGCAGGAACACCTCCCCGCGAGTCTATCGAGCTGAGGGCGTTGGTCTTTTATGATTGAATGTGAGGGGTGGTAGTTGATGTACAGTTAAATGGAATAAATACGTAATACAGCCGATTATTGTGCAACGACAACACCAGGCCCAGGTGGTTTACTCCCCATACCGCTCTTGATATGTTGTGCATAATCAATGTTGAATGCATCTACGCTCCCGAGAGTAGCCTTGTCACCAAAGAAGTAGGTCGAGTTGCCCTTGCCCATTGCAATCGCCCTAAGCTGCTCCACCTCCTCAACTCAACGAGTGCCGCTAGAGCCTGTTGCCGATCCTGGTGTGTGATATTGTTCTTATCCTGCGCGATCGATTGCGCCACCTCGTCGATCTGCCGGGCGATGGCGTGGCCTCCATGAGAGCTTGCTGTTGTCTGCTCGGGGTGTCAGTGTGGTACCTGCAAACTGGCAGATACGCACCTAGCTTCGGCCTCTCGGACCACCGTCTTGAAGCTTGCATCTGCTTCGTTTGATTTCGCCTCGAGCTGCATCGTGTGTCAGCGAGGAAAACGCGAAAGCGGGGGTATGACTTACATGACCCTCACTCTCCAGGATGACGCGTTGTTTCTGGCCTCTGCGACGTTGATCTGCGCTTGTGTGTCCAGAAGCTGTTTGCGTCTATTCCGCTCCGCCTCCATCTGAAGCTCCAGTTGGCGCTACACGGGGTGGTCAGCGAGGCACCAGGAGCAAGGTGAGAGGGCTTACCTCGACTTCGCGGTTCGCAGGCTGGAATGTCTGGATTTCGAATCTCGAGCACTCAACGCCCCAATTCTTGTCGAGATTAAGCATGTCAGCTGGTGCAGCAAACAAGAGGGCGCAACCAACGCACCGAGATGGAGTTCCCGATGACGACGTTCAGACGCTTGTTTAGCTCATTGCGATCACTGATGACCTAGGGCTACGTTGGTAACAGGCGTAGTAGCGGGGGGACCAAACGTACCTGGTCATACGAGAAATGCCCGAGAACCGAGCGCACGGCTGACATGCCGGTGTTACGGATGTTGCTCTGCACGTCGCTAACATCGAAGGACGCCTACGGGGTGTTAGGGCTGGGCATATAGGATTACAGCAACGCAGACATGCCTTATACCATCCACGATTCGGTAGAAGAGGGAGCCGGAACAGGTGACGGGGACCTGTGGAATGGAGTTTCAGTTGCAAGACGCCAGTGCGTCGTGCTTGGGACCCACATTGTCGGCTGTATATCCAGGTAGCTAGTATGGCCCGTTTTAACAAACGCTATATGCACAAATCCATATGAGAACTTACATTTGGTATAGCGATCGACGATTCCCTCAGGTCAATGTGAAGAACTGTGTGGTAGAGCGGAATTTTGATATTGAGCCCAGGCGAGAGCCGTACGGGATCCCGACCAAGACTGCACAAGCCGCCTCAGTCGCCTATTCCATATAAAAAGAAACGCTACTTACCTCAACCGCCATCCCTCATGCCCCTGTTCTATGATCGTCAAAAATGTCCGGCGCTGGAGCGGGAGCTGGCGATGCTGCAACTGCCTAAAGGAGGTCCGAGGGCGCGGCGCAGAGGTGCTTTGGTGGAGATGGATTGTAGAGTATTCATGGAGGTGTTGTGCCAATTTGACTTTGCCAGCCGCTTTTATGTTTTATTACGCGACGCCGTGCCGGCTGCATACGCAATGCCACCCAGCAGCACCCAAGCTCCGGGAAGCTCGGATAGTCGACAGGGGTGCCAGGGTCTACACAGCACGCGGATGCGGTCATGATTGCTTTGAGTCGGCCCTTGGTGCATTCAGAAACGTTCCATGGCTGTTTTTGCAGAGTCGCATGCACCAACCTCTGTTAGTCTCGGGAGATGACGAGCAACAATGCAACAGCAGGGGCAAATAATTCGGCCCGGAACTCGTTATCAAAGGCAAACTGCAGCCTGAGATTTAGATTCGAGGCCATGTCACAACCCCAACGCACATTTCCACCACTGTACGTGAAATCGGGGGAGCCATCCATTGACAGACTTGCATTTTTCCACATTCTTGAGAGGTTGAAGGTGAGATGAAAATTTGGGATTACTCACAAATGCGCAATGTGCTCAGTTACGGTAGACCCAAAAGCGAACAGGATGGGTTGACCACAACGTAAGTCGGATATTTTACATATACTGAAAGATTGATAAGATAATGCATGTGCGTAAGATACCTAACCCAGAGAGGTGTGTAATGTCAGGATATGTATATGCCCTACAATCTTTATCAGCATCTCCGACCACATGTATCGGATGGCCGTACTCGCGATGTGTAGCTCCGATCCCACTGACATTTCCAGGTATGTCGTTCCCAACTATGCGATACAGTGCCCAAACCAAGCAGATGTGTCATGATGTCCCTTGTGCATGATCTTGCCGAAGCTCAAGGTTATACTATGAGCATCTTTCGAAAAGAAGTTACCTGATGTGGCCTCAGTTGGCGATATCACACCCTGGGAGGGCATTTCCAAGGCTCAAAAACAAGAACTCGAAGCTGTGAGTCGATTTCATTCAGACTACAATGTCATTGACATCGCGGTCAGGAAGCAATGCACAATTTTGTGCATGAAATGTTACACGATAGCCCTGCAGCTCAAAGAATCCAGTCATTATGGGAGGTATATGTCACCATATCCGTCCACCTCGGGATGTCGTCCTGACTCCCGTATAAATCAGGAATATGAAGCAGGCCAGACTTCAGAAGCTCAATTTGTTAAAGGTTGTTGTTTGGACTTGCCACTTCCTAACCATTGATCCCATTATTTTTATTACAGACTTAGACCGATTCGAGATGGCATCACAAGGTATGACATTTCGTTCATTCTAAATTCTAACCCCTCACCCCGGGCGCGAAAGCCTTGGAATATGAGCGCAGTCACCATGCAGAGACACTCCAAACCTTTTTCGATACGAGCATTCCGAAGATACAACACCCGGAAGTTCGATCCTGGGGAAATGATTTGATGGTTGAGCGGCAGCGTTTACATTCTCAAGAGAGCCGGTGTGACATATACACATAGCATATCGGACACATCAAATCGGAAACAATTGGGTTTTATGTGTACCTGGCCTGTCCTTGCTCTACGCGTCAAAATCCAAATTCGTACCCACATCCTCCCAATCATCCAAAAGCTTCCCAACGGCCCTCATCTTTTCCCTGACTGTACTATAGGCCACATCCCCGAGCATCAAGAAGGCGGCCATGGCCTTCCCCGAGCTTTGCCTTCGCCACGTACCACATCCACAATGACACTCATCGCTTTCATCGGGTCCCCCTTAAAAGTACTTCCATGTCTCTGAAAATGGCTGCAGCCAGACCCCGAAGGTTGTCATATTCAGGAATGGCACCTGGTGGCGTGAGGACAGGTAAAGACATCAAACCATCCGTGTGAAACGCCCCCGGTTCGGCGACGAGAATCGAATATTGAATTGTCCCAATTCAATGGCAAGTGTTTCGCTGAGTGCTATCATGGAGATGTTTGTTGTTTACACCAAGGTGAGCCGGGAACGACTTACCGTGAACGGCAGCCTTGGATGATCCATAAGGACCTTGCTCGTTCAGTCAATAATGATATCGATGGAACGCTCTCAATATACATACCAACCGTCTGAGTGAATACCTGAGGTCATTGGTTGCTCATCCTATAAAAATGATAAACACATACCGGAACTATTGGGTTCCAGCCGCCCGACTGCCCATCATAACAATGGTTCCTGCCTTCCGCGCGCGCATATGCGGGAGGACAGCTGTGGTCATATCTATTAGCCCAAATACATTTGTCTTGAACTGCTCCTTGAACATTTCAGATCTATTAGGGTTGACATTGGCTGTTCTGTGGCACAGAGCCAAGCCACATACCCGCATTCCTCAATAAGACCCTTGAACCAGCCCCTGCGGAACTGTGAATACCGAGATGACTTGGGTACGGAAGAACGCCCGACAAACCTGCATTGTTGACAAGCACATCAATCCTGCCCCAGACGTTTACTGCCGCTTCGACTTTCTCCTTGAGGACTTGGCGCCATCATCCACATTAATCTGCATCACATGGAGGCTACTCGATTTGGGAAACTTCCCCTCGGTTTTTGTGAGATCCCGTGCGGTGGCATAACCAGGTCGCCCCGCGCAAGTAGTATATGAACGAGGCATTCACCAAAACCATGGGATGTCCCTAGACCGGCGCGAGTGAGCCATGGTTCGTGGAGGGAGCCAGTCACTTGACACCAGACCTGTGATGAGCCAAACCAATTGCTTTTCACTTCCTACGTTGCCGCTCTCCATACTATCCATGGTACTTTGGCTGTATTCGTTCGTGGTTTGTAGTCAAAAAACTCGGCAGGTCTCATCAAAAAGAGGAATAATGATCATGATGGTTGTGACGGTTGAGCACTGTGCGATGGTTCTAATTATAATTCCGGTACTCGGGCTGGGACTATCCTGAGCGTCTGACTGTTGTAGCCGGAGACAAAAGTTCTATCAGACCATGCCAGTCCAAGTCTCCACCAAATCCACCACACAATACCCATCTATAGGCACATATTGCTTCGTGATTATCTTAATAACCTCCTGCGCAACCAGGCCGCCCATAAGAGCCGCTGTATTCGGAAGATCAGCAGTGGGCGCTCTTGCACTACCACGAAGTCATTAGTTCATAGCGTGCTACCAGTATCCTGTAGGGCACGCACATTTCACCCACTGCATCGCCAAATTCCTCAGGTAGATTGGTACCAGGGGGCAGCAATCCCTGGGCCTCCGTTGTCAGAAGCTCAATGGTAGGGTTTGCCTTAGGATCTCTTGATTTCAGCGCGGTCAACGAGGCTAGGGCAAGGTGGATTGCTGCCGCTTTTGAGGAATTTGAAACTGCGGTAGCTGCTGGAATATTAATAGATTCTAGTGAGAATACTAGGGTGTACTTACCCAAAGCGGAGGGATTAGAATCCAGTGCACCCCACTGTTTGCCGCGCAGGATTTTCAGACCGTGCGCATTTTTAACGAACGCGTCTATTATAGAATCGTCGATAGGGACAGTTAGGTAGGATTTGAATAGCGCCTTCTCCTCCTCAGCACGGGTTTTATAGAGTTTTTGCAAGTGGATGTAACTTGTCGTGCTTGCCTTCATATCAGGCAGCGTGCTCGTAAGGGGCAGGGTGTGAGGAGGCTCAAGCGTAAACTTCTGGAGCGCGGCGAGGAGATGGAAAAAGGGGGGCGAGGCAGGGGTCAATGACGACAGACCAGGATCTTGGAAAAGCGCGCTGATATCTGAAGGGACTTTGGTTTCCGTCCAGCATCGATATGCTTGCGATTCAGCTTCATCGAAATTTTCTTCATCCTGCTTGAGTTTCATAGCAAGGATACCCGCTTTGAAAGCCTTTTTCTCGGCATATGATTGGGGAGGATTACCGTCGTGCTGCTCATAGATTAGTGGGAATATAACCGATGGGACATTCATACCGATTTCTTCCAGTCCTCAAGAGCACGGACTAAAATTATAACATACGGTATATGTGTGTGATCTGTTGGATCCATGGCGGAAAAATCGAGAGAAAGGCAATATTCAAGTAGCGCGGGAAACGGCTTATCGATCCGCAGGGAGGGCGCCGTTTCGGAGTGACTTTCGACGACTGAAAACGGTTTGATCGTGAACGGTTATGATGTATAGAAAACTTACTCGTGTGCTCATGGAATTGAATAAAGAATTCGGCAAGGAACCCCGCTGAGCGTATGACGACGAGCGGCGGAAGAGTTGAATCCTTCCATAACAGAGCAGAGAGCTTTTCGAGCGCCCGGACTCTAGGTTGTGGCAATGACTATAGTATGATCAAAATAGGATGGATCCGTATCAAGGAGGTTGTTCAAGTTGGAGGTGTCTGCCACAGCTTCAACGCTATCATTCAGCTCTGCAAGGAGCCGGACCGCTTCTTTGGCGCGCGATTTCCCAATGCTAGACTGCCCCTCGAGGAAGAAATTATTGCCTGCATCTTGGGGGAAACCTCCTCGTGATCCAGGATAGTAAATCGGCCAATGCCAGGTAGAACAAGATTCTTGAGGATCGAGGTAGAAGTGGCGGAGGCAGATATGACCAAGATGTGGGCATTCTCAAGCGCGCTTTGGCCTGTTGCTGCCCAGAGACTATATCGCGGTCAAGGGAGTCTAGGATGATTTGAATGGAAATATACCATACCGAAGCTGACGGTCATAGCGCCTAGTCTTGCTATCCGGTTGTGCGCTGGTGATGGTACATCGTTCACGATTTGGTGGGGATGTGAGCTCGATAGGGCTTACTCTATGAGAACCGGTGTTGACGCGGTTACAATATCCTGCGCATCGGCCATTTGGTGCTGGGTGGTGGTGAGGGGACGATCGTCACGCGTCACGGGGTACATAAACTTTTGAATTGGAATCACAGACCTCTAGCTAGACGCCCATCACAATGTCAAACGCGTAGATCCCAACCCAAGCTCAATATTTTACGCAGTCGTCCATAAGGACGTCAGAATGTGAGTCCCCAACAAAATCCTTTCTACCACCAACATGACCCGATTCTCGAAACATCAGACTTCCTGGGAAACGATCTGTGACTGCACATCCCATCGTTCGCCACCCACCTCGCATGCTGGTTTACCTCAGTCCTAAAATGACGCGCACTTGGAATACCACCAACCACGCGGAAAAGCAGACTCCCTCAATTGGCGAGTCCCCGATCCCGAAAGTCGAGACATCCAAGAACCCCGTTCCACCACCACTCACGCGCTTCCCCCCAGAGCTCCTTGCGGAGATTTTTATGGAGGTGGTCAAACGGGAGCTTGAACCCCCAAAACCCGAAGAAGAATTACTATATTCTCCAGCGCTCATACTCACACATATTTGCTCTCAATGGAGAAGAGTTGCGGTGGAAACTCCCCGGCTATGGTCTGAGATTCGAATCAACTTGAAGCACAAGCCCGAGTGGCTATTGCCTTCGCTGAAACGGGACATGACCTGGTCGAAACAAGCGCCCCTGCGTCTCACCATCACGTATGAAAGCAAACCAGAAACATGGGATCAGGTTCTGGGCATCATCGTGCCGCAGGCGCATCGCTGGGAGTACATCGGGCTTTGTCTCACAGGCCGGGATTTTCAGGTTGGCCTGGCGCCCATCAAAGGTCATCTCCACTCCCTCAGGGCGTTGCATCTGTTATTTTACTACCGCGAGAGGTGCACACTCGATGTATATGAATATGCTCCGCACCTGACCACGCTCACCTTGGAGGGGGTAACTAGCCCTGACCTCATCAAATTGCCATGGACGCAGCTAGAAGAACTGGAATGCAGCGAATTCACTATCGCTCTCCACGCTATCCAGTTTTCCAAGAACCTGTTGTCATGTCACCTGTACATGGATAGTTTCGCGTCCATGCCTCCTACCTGGGACACCCCAACTCAGATTTGCAATTCGAACCTAGAGGTCTTGGAGGTGGCCTGTATGACGATAGACGAAGACAGCTTTTGTCGATTTTTTCCTTCTCTTACCCTTCCCTCCCTTCAGACCCTGAAAATTGCACCACGAGCTCAGCTGGTTAATGATGGCTTCTGGTCGGGCTTCTTCCCGTTCTTCTGCAGGTCCTCCAAGCTCCTTACCACCCTTCAGCTCAGGCGACTCCCTTTCTCCTCCGCTCAATTCATACAGATCCTTGAGCTCGTGCCGTGCCTTGTGCTCCTTGATATCGGATACGACGATAGACGAAGTAATCCCTATCGCAAATTCGACAATGATTTCATACATCACTTGAATGCTAATCATCCGGGATGCCTTGTGCCCCGCCTCGCTTCCCTTGGCATTCATGGACCAACCGCGTTTGACGAGGCATCGGTGGTTGGCATGGTAGCTTCCCGACGGCATATTTCTCCATCTAACATGAATGGGGTTGCCCCGCTCCAGCACCTCGCGTTGGATTGCTTTGCATATAGCCCGATAACAATTCCACTCCCTTCCCTGCGTCGATTTGTGTTGGAAGGTCTCAGGGTGACTTACGAACAACCTTGGGAGGCGTAGTTTAGTTCACCGAATATTCGACAGGAGGCTATGGTTGCTTTTCCTCAAACCTTCATTTTAAGTTACTCCAGCTCGCCCTTTAGACTGGCTGCCCTCATCACGCCCATGTGGCGTCTGGCATCTCGAGCAACAGCTCTGGCCCGGCTCGCCATTTTCTAGCGAGCGTCAACGATATATACCTTATTTCATGTAACATTCTAAATGTAGAGTACCTACAGGTCTTGCCTTCAGGTTGTTGAGTGCTATCCTCGTCTGTGCAACTTTTGTTTGGTCTATTCCGCCCTGCCAAACAACACACAAATTAAGAAAACCTCTCGCTCACTGACACTCCACGTTCGTCTCCTATGTTTCGAAACATAATATACGCCCCCGCCCATAATTATGCCCGGCGACGGAATTTCGCAACCCTTATTTCACCTCAGCACCCCCAGAGGTACCTGGGTCTCAGAAAAGCAGTCTCACTCCAACTCCGCCATTTCGGCACCGATCTGGGTGTGCGTTCTCAGTCTCCCCCTGATTCCATTCATCCCTCCGACCCAGAAGGGCCCCCAGAGATATCTGACCAAGAATGGGAGATCCGCACAGGTGAGTTCCTCGCGCCGTATCGCCTCTCACTCTGATACCATTCCAAGTCTCCGCTCCATATGATGCTTTCATTCAGGACGAGCGATATATATCTTGCAGCACACTCTTCCCGACTTCTTCACTCATGGCCTTACGACATCATTTGACAAGTTGACCGGAACGCCACGAATATCGTCCTCCATTCACATCCCCATTGCCAACACGACCTTGTTTGATCATGATACGGCGAACGATAACGTAGAGACTATATACAGCCCAAAGGTCCGGCTCTCCTACACTCCACCTACGGCTCTCCCCGCGCCATTTCCTCAGGTGTTACATATAGAAGGTACGCTGGATCCACTGATGGCTGGTTTGGACTGAACCGGCATAGGGATACCACTGTACATGGCGTCTTCCGCGTTTGTACGGCACACCTTGAATGCGCTGTACTCTGACCTCCGCGTTGTGCTACGCCGGGTTGCGGTAAATGGGCCGGGATCTCCCCAAGGACGTGCCGCAACATCAGAGATCGACGAGCCTGCATTGGGGCACGCATCTGGTGGGATGAAGATTCGAGAAAAAAGCCTGTTCGTGGGCCTCAGCGTGACGGGAGTTGCGCGAGTGAGCGGCAGCCCTGGAGAATGGCAAGTGTAAGTGCAGTATGATGCCATTTCTCCGTCTCCTAACCTGTAGCCAAGTGACTCGACATATACGTTCTCCCCTCTCACGGGGTTGATCCATACGCACACGGTGGACTCGATACACCCTGCACCACACCAGGCAGTGTATGACTCGCTTCGGTTGAGTCTGGGTAAGGTATTTGGATTCGGGCTTGAAGGAAGCCCACGAGCAGACGGGGCAGCGTGTAGGGTGAGGACCGCGCCGCCTGGTGGTGGGAGCTCGAGCAAGTAGGTTTGGGCGGTCTATGTTTGAGGGTGCCATATTTTATAGTGTATAATCGATTTGATCCCCCCCTCAGTTCCTTACATGTGGGTTATCCTTACGACGACGCTTGAACACCTGAAGCCTGGGCCCTCCGAACTAACAGTAACCAACAGTATTTCTTGGGCGGACATCAGTGAGAAGTAACCAAACATTTTTCCTTCTTGGTGTTTCCGTGGCTGCAGTGCCAGTCAATGCTTCATGTATTGCTGGTGAACCCTTCTGGATACCAGAAATCTGACATGTAATCCGCCGGAGCTGCAGCGCATGGGATGACCCCAGCTTGCTTCAAGTTCGGGCCAGCTCGCAGACAGAATTTATTTGTAATTATTAGACAGCCGTCACTTTCATTAATATTAATGGACGCTGCTTGGGGAGTTCATTGACCCCACTCCTAAAGTGTGAGAGTCGCCATGAACGTAGACGCGTGGACGGACGGCGTTGGACCTCAGAGGCCCCCGTGAGCTCCCCTATAGGTCCGGCCGAAAAAAGTTCTGAAAATGGCCTCGAAAACCCAATGTTTTCAGCCCCAAAACCCCAATATCGGTCAAGGTTGTACTGCACGTGACATAAAACATACGGAAAAAAACATATATTTGCGCGAAAAAAATTGCGCGGACCGGCCGACAAACACTTGGGAGTGAGCATTTTCCAGGAGGTAGGTTTATGAGGCCATTTGACCCAGATTCAAGCAACATAATTCAAAAAAAAAATCCGCTCCCGCCCCAAGTACAGGAGGCTTCTCCTCAACAACATTTTGTCGTCTGATGTCCCAATTTGAGCCCTCGAAACCCCAATATGGGCCAAGGGTTGGCCAAAATTTGGCATCAAAAACCCCATTCCGGTCAAGGAAAATGCCATTTTTGGGGTCTCAAAACCCCAATTTCCGGCCGCACCTATAGGGGAGCTCACGGGGGCCTGACCTCAGTGAGCGCGGTCATTGTTTTGATTGCGAATGTTTGGAGCTAAAGGCTTCGGAATGAGATTTCCAATGCGACGCGCCAAAACGCGCTCAACCATCCAAACTCGTTCATGCTTGCCCAATCATCGGTGTCATGTATTAAGCACGTCTTGAAGAATCCTCTGGGATATACCTTTGCCAGAAACTTTGGAGCATCTTCCTTCTTACACCATGAAAACCCTCTGGTGAATACGCATTGAATTCATATTTTATTGACTCGGACATGTTCTGATCACTGAGTAGGGTTTACCTAGACGCCCGGGCCCTCCACCACAGATGCCTCGGAGGTCTGGTCCTATACAGAAACGGTCGATTCCAAATGTGAAGAAAGTCATCGTAGTGGCAAGTGGCAAGGGGGGTGTGGGCAAGAGCACGATTGCTGGTGAGTGTCCTGATTTGGCAGCTACGTGAGGTGATCATCTGAGTGCTAGTGAACTTGGCATTCTCATTGGCCCTCCTCAAGGCCTCCCAAGGTTTTGCTCCACTTAAAGTCGGGATTCTCGACCTTGATATCTTTGGCCCGTCGATCCCAACTCTTATGGGTCTCCAAGATAGCGGTGAACCAGAGCTAACGGCCAAGGTGCGTGAGCAAACTGTATCATTTCGTTAACTGAACCATGGTAGAGGGCGCCATTATACCATTAATGAACCATGGCCTCCCATCCATGTCCATGGGTTTTTTGTTGCCGCCCTCGAGTGGCTCGGGGACAAATAACGACACTCCTGTAGTTTGGCGTGGCCTCATGGTACAGAAGGCTGTCCAGCAGCTTTTATTCGACGTTGATTGGACCTCAGGCGATGGAGGGTCTGGCCTCGATGTGCTGGTCATTGATATGCCCCCAGGAACCGGCGATGTCCCGCTAACACTTGGCCAACTTGTTGAAATCGATGGTCAGTGGGGAGACGTAAAAAAATGCCATTCTAAACGTAGCAATAGGTGCTGTCATTGTCTCAACCCCTCAAGACGTTGCGCTTGCCGATGTAAGAAAAGGCATTGCGATGATGCGGAAGGTGTCAATTCCTGTACGCAGCCTCACATTATTTTCTTCCCCAAACTCAAGTTTTTGCGTCTATTTAGATTATAGGCATGTTACTAAATCAATCCCACTTTATCTGTCCATCATGCACCCAACCCCACTACCTTTTTGGGGAACCTGATAAATTCAGGACAACTGCAAGTCAGCTCGGAATCGATATACTCTGCGAACTCCCCCTTGTTTCGGGTGTTAGCACCACTGGTGACCGGGGCATACCTTACAGCCTCGCCCCGAAGGAGGGCCGTGAGGCAGATAGCGCTGGGGGGTTATCCTGGAATGAAGCGATGATAAATGTTGCCGAAAAGATTTGGAAGACAATTCGATAATATTATTTAAGAGGTCGTAAGTCGACGTCCAAATGGGGGCTCTGAAACTTGGTGGTAATGAACCCAAATACATTAAATCCGTTGAACAATGCGGCTGTATTGATTTCAGCCCAAAATTTTCTGGTTCCACTGCATTCGGGAGGGGTATATCCACCTGCACCGGACCCTTGTAACCGATGTTGAAGCTTCGGATTGAAATAATCCGTACTGCTCATAGTGAAAAAGAAATATATTATACAAGTATGTAAGTGATACATTGGCTTGAAGTCAATGGAGATGGCTACGCAGCGGTGAACATTTCAATTGCCGAGCTATGAAGGAGCTCTACAGTGGACAACGACACTTTTGCAATACTCTGTTAAAGGATTATTCCTCGCTGTCCTCGCTGTCCTCGTCGTCGCTGTTTACTTGCCACCAGGCGCTAGATCCATATTCATCGGAATATTCCGAGTCACTATCATCAGCTGGAAGACCTAGACCGTCCCAGTGGACCGCCCCAATGACTTCCTCCAAATCACCAACATGTGTTTGATAAATGCAGCGACACCAGCTGAGACTGAGACCGTGAAGGACAGCTCCACGCTCATATCGCTCTATGAACAAGTCAATGAGGAGCTCCGCAAATTGAGTGCCGTTGTACGATCGAGAAAAGTCCACGCTGTTGACGTGGATCGTTTGAAGTTCAGGTAGGACGACCATTCTTGGGGGGTTGTCATCATACCCCCGACCTAAACCAGCTTCCAGCTTTTCCTGATTGATGAGAAATTCCAGATCCATGCGTAGGGCCACAAATAAATTATAAGCCCCATTTATGATGGATATTGATCGAAGGATCGGCATTTCTCGGAGACAGGAAAACCACGTAGCTGGAAGTATCGCATCGTCGCAGCCAATTAACTGTAGACGGACTACATTTCTGAACGAGATCGATTGGAATGCAGAAGTTAGCACTTGCTGCCTGATGCTGCCGTTTCCGTTCACGATGGGAGGCAAAGAGCAGGAGACCGAAAAGTCGTAATGATCATCCATTGGGGCACTAGCAGGGGGCAGCTCGGCCATCATTTGTAATACTACACATCGTGATCGAGCTCGAATCAACAGTTTTTGAAAAGGGGTTGCCTTAGGATCCAAGGAAGAAGCCAAAGATGAAAAAAATCGTCCCAGCTGCACGCCCGAGTCTTCAGGTTGGCTTAATTTGCCGCAATTAGCGCCAACCCACACCTTGGTTCCGGGCCTAAGCGATATTCGATTGAGAATATTCATACATCCCAAAGCAGTTGAGCTGATTCTGAACTCGATCAAGTGTTCCAGAATCATATCATCCACGCGTTTGGGCAGTATCGCAATATCGCCTTCCGTTGGAAGACAATTGATCAACTCGAGTTGCTGGAGGTAACACGAACTCTTCAATATGAGTATTAATTGTTCTGTGGTCGGTTGGGTCCCCGTATTAGCAAGTATCTTCAAGGATGTGAGGTTGTGAAGCATAGATGAGCTCCAATTGGGATAATAGCCTCTGAGTTCAACTTGGCGCAAACTCGGCGTTTCTCCATTGAATATATTATCCGGAATGGGCACTGAATATGAACCGATATACCTTGAACGCAAGGAGAAAAACGAAAGGATAGGAGCGGAAGACTCCAGAAGCGCAAACATTTGCTTGATTTTCGCATTATTAGCACGGCCCGTAAGCTCGATGCGTAATGTCGCTATATGTTCAGTGTGAGAAAGAGCTGTCTTAACAATACTGGATATTTGTTTGAGCGTGGGGCGATGTATAGCGACCGAAAGGTTAGCCATTTTGGATCGACGGAGCACCTCCTCAAGCCATGGGTGCGTCCGGTGGCCTTGAATCGTGACCATTGTGCCCCACACTTGTGGGGAATCCAGTGCAATATCACGCCAAAGACGGCAGATATGGGTTACACTGCGGACCCAAGTGATGGATTGCGTGACACAGAAGGCGAATATTCTGGATAATGTTTCCGGGGGGAGTTGATTGATAGGTGAGATCAAGTTTCTACGAGTTTTGAGTTTTCGAGCGCAATCCTCGAGCGCAAATATTTCCTGGTCAATCAATCGTCGAGCATCTTCGCGGGTGGGGTCCGCTGCTTCGATAATTTGTAGGGGTTGCCGCATAAGTGGCCTATGGATAGCTGCTAGTAGAGTATGATCAGTAGCCTAAATCAGGTGAGCTGGACGCAGCTCGCTATCTACCTGCCAAGCTGCTTTGAGAACGTCAAAGGACCAGATTCCTATGGACGAGTCGCGTCCACTTGGAGTCAATGGGCTGCGGGGCGGCTTAGGTACTTGCTGAAGTTAGTTCCAAGCTCAGAATTGGAGATTGAATTGAAGTTCAAACGTTCATCAATAATCCATGGTGGCTGTGCAGAATTTTTGCCCTCAAGTCCGGAAAAGATCAAGATGTCCGCAAATCTCAAGCGGGCGTTGGGCAGGTCTATAAAAGGCGCAGATAGTTCTCCCACTGGACGATTTTTGTAACATAGCTGTGGACGGAACCCAAAAATAGCTGAAGCTTCAAGTTAAAATAATGATGATGGCACTTGAAAAAAAAACATCTAATATACTAGTAGGAGCTTAAGTGATATATGGGCTTAATCTAATGCGGAGGCTGCGCAGTAGCGAACATTGCGATTATGACGAGCTGTAGGAGAGTTCTGAAGTGGACAATCAACATTTTTGCAAGACTCGGCTAATGGTAGGATTATTCGCTGTCCTCGTCCCAGCTACTCTCGCTTTCCTCGTCACTGTCACGAGCTAAAAGAACTTGACCGTCCCAAACAACCGTCCCGACGATTTGCTCCAGATTATCCACGAGGGTTTGGCAAATGCAGCGACACCAGTCGAGACTAAGGGTACGAAGGGTGGCTCCCCGTTTCGACCGTTCCACCAGCAAACCAACGAAAATTTCCGTAAACTGACTGCCGTTGTACGACTGAGAAAAGTCCATATCCTTGGCGTAGATCATTTGAAGTTTGGGCAGGACCACCGGCCTTTGAGAGTCGTCACCACACTCCTGACCCGAACCAGCTTCCGTTTTTCCTGAGTGATGAGGGATTCCAGATCCATGAGCAACGCCGCAAATAAATTACAACTCCCGCTCGCAATCGCCACCGTTCGCAGGACAGGCATTTCTCGGAGACAAGAAAGCCACGCCGCTGGAGGTATCGTATCATCGTGGCCTATTAGTTTAAACTTATTATCTGTCCTAAAGAGATCGATTGGAACGCCGAGGTTAACACTTGTTGGCAATATTGTCGTTTGCGGCTTGGGCGGAAGACGGGGGAGAGCATCTGACCGAGAAGTCTTTATGCCAATATGGTGGGCCGAAAGACAGTTCGGCCATCATTTTTAGTACTACATCCTGCGATTTGACATGGACCAACAGTTCCTGAAAGGGGGCTGCCTTGGATTCAAAGAGGAAGCTATAGATGAGAAAAATCGTAGTAGCCTCGCGCCGGAAACCTCGAGTTGAATTAATTCATCATAATCAGCGCCAATCCATACCGTGGCGCCGGGCCCGAAAGAAACCTGATTAAGAACATTCGTACATCCTAGAACAGTGGAGACGATTTTGCACTCGACTAGGTGTGCCAAAACCGCCTTTTCTGCGCGTTTGAGGGGTATCGCAGCATCGCCTTCTGTTGGAAGGCAGTTGATCAATTCGAGCTCCCGCAGGTAGCACGACTGTTCAATATGGAGGTCAACTGTTGCATGGTCGGCTGGGTTGGGGATTTAGCATCTATCTTCAAGGATGTGAGGTTGTGGAGCATGGGTGAGTTCCAGTTAGGATAGCAATTGTCGAGTTCAAGTTTCCGTAAAGCTGGCGTCGTTCCATGGAATATTTATCTGGAATGAGCAGCGGGGGTGAGTCGGGGTATCGATATCCTGGGCCATATCCAGAATACAAGGATAAAAAAGAAAGAGTAGGGGCGGGAGACTCCAGGAGGGCAAACATTTGCTTGGTTGACACAGTGTCACCCTCGAGCCGGATGCATAATGTCGCTGTGTGTTCAATACGAGCAAGAGCTGCCTTTACGATGCCGGATATTTGTTTGGGTGTAGGGTGATGTATAGTGACCGAAAGTTGAGTCATTTTGGATCGGCGGAGGATCACCTCGGTCCATGGGGCCTTCCGGAAGCGTTCAATCGTGATTGCGC
This sequence comes from Infundibulicybe gibba, assembly GCA_015501065.1. Classification (NCBI taxonomy): domain Eukaryota; kingdom Fungi; phylum Basidiomycota; class Agaricomycetes; order Agaricales; family Omphalinaceae; genus Infundibulicybe; species Infundibulicybe gibba. Next base: position 58,959 of record JADNYI010000143.1, on the reverse strand, counting down.
TCCACAGCTGTGGGAAATCCAGTGCAATATCACGCCAATGACGGCAGACATGGGTTACACTGCGGACCCAAGTGATGGATTGCGTGACACAGAAGGCGAATATTCTGGATAATGTTTCCGGAGGGAGTTGGTTGATAGGTGAGATCAAGTTTCTGCGGGTTTTGAGTTTTCGAGCGCAATCTTCGAGTGCAAATATTTCTTGGTCAATCAATCGTCGAGCATCTTCGCGGGTAGGATCCACTGCCTCAATGATCGGTGGGGGCTGCCGCATGAGCGGTTTGAGTATTTTTACTAGGTAGAACATCATCAGGAGTCTGATTAATATTCGGATGAGTCTCACATATATATCTGCCCAAGTTTCTTTGGGGGATGTGACGCCCAGATTCCTATGGACAAGTCGCGTCCACCAGTTGCTGTGATCGAAATCAATCGATAACCCATGGTGGCTGTGCAAATTTTTCGCTCACCCACTCCGAAAGATCAAGATGACCACAAATCTCAAACGGAAACGGGTTGAGGGCGCGGGTTCACGCAAGGTACCAATATTTTGCCTTATACAAATGATTCTTGTAACATAGCTATGGACAGAACCCAAAATTAGCGGATCGCCATGAGGAACCAGACTGGGACGCGCGGTCGTCCAAGGATGGTGGAAATTCGTCAGCCGGGGAGTCGGACGGCGAGGATGAAGAAGAATGGCGTGGAATTGGGGAGCCAGCTAGCACCAGCGCGGAGGTCCATGACCGACAACATTCGGGCACGAAGCCAAAAAAGCCGCCAACTGGTGAGGAGTTGCGAGTGATCAAGGATGCAGCGGAGCTCTTTCGTTCCAGCTCATTCAAACTGCAGGTGCGCTGGAGCTCATCAGTTTGTATTATCCCCCTTACACGTTCTTAAGATCGATGCCCTACTCCCCAATGTTCGCCCTAAAACATCCCGAATACCACCCCTTGACCGCTTCCTCCTTGCATTACATGCAACTATAATGGGTATATTACCTGTTCCTCCACAACATCCCCTTGAAGCAGCGCGAAAGCTGTTGAAAAAAAGTGTCTCCGTTCCTTACGTGCTTCCCCTTCCCTTGGAGGAGACCAATTGGAAGGTCGCGTTCGAAAAGCCAGCGGAGATCGTACTCGTTGGCAGCTGGGCCAACAAGGTCAGCGTGAAGGGCAAGGATGGTACGAAATTCGGGGTCGATTTGGCTGTTGAAATGCCTAATGTGAGTTTATCAGGTCCAAGGTTTATGTTGCTAATTTTATGACAGAGTCTTTTCCAAGAGAAAGACTATCTTAATGCCCGTTTCTTTCAAAAGCGAGCCTTTTATCTTGCAACCATAGCATCAGCGATCAAATCTTCGAAAAATGGTCTTGATGCCCAAGTCTCATACCAATCCTTGTCCAACGACACTCGTCTGACCAAATTAGTAGTCACTCACAAGACTGGTATGCTCCGTGACTTGAATCTCACTAACTTATCTCATGCTATTCAGATAATTCCTCCAACGATTTCACGAAGCTCCATGCGGAAGTGTGTATCATCCCTATTCTCTCAACACAATCACCTATATCTCTCCACCGCCTTTCCCCCACCCATTCAAATCTTCGTGTCTCGTCAAACTCTGAAGATGAGAGCAAATCGGCACCCACTCCAACACCTTTGTATAACCATGCCTTCCTCACTGCAATGACCCCCAGGATACACCTCCTTGCTACTCACACACTAAAAAATGAGGCCCCTGCATTCTCGGACGCCCTTGCATTAATTCGGGTGTGGGCTAATCAACGCGGCTACAGCGGAGGATCCCGAATGTGTGTGAGGGGGTTCGAAGCGATGGGTCCGTGGTGGAGCGCCCTCCTCGCATTCCTTGTACTCGGGGAAGAGCCACGAGTCGCGGGGAACAAAGCAAGCAGAAGAAAGGCACTGGGTAGAGGCTTAAGCTCGTACCAATTATTCCGTGCCGCCCTCGACTTTTTATGTGCGTGAATCAACCCACTCCTCCCCTAGAGAGACCAACATGCCCCGCTATCAGCAAAGCATGATTTTGAGGAAACACCTATCTTCGTCAAGTCAGGGAGTGGTCACCAAGTCCGTATTCCCCCTTATGTTTTTACACCATTAATTTCAAGAAATAGTTTCCCCCAGACGAGTACGACCAAAAAAATGGCCCCATCTTCGTCGACTCCTCCTCAACAGTGAATTTACTTGCTGGCGTTCCCCATGGCTCATTGGATTTGGTAAATTTCCCCAACCGACGTCACAGCTTTGGTATTCATCTTGCTTGGTTAGCTTCGCTATGATGCCCTAAAAACCCTCGAAGCCCTTGACCATCCTCCTGCAGGCAGTGATGCATTTACGGACGTGTTTTTGAAGGATCACAGAGATCTTTCCACCAGGTTTGACATAGTTATTCGGTTAGTGTATCTACGTCTACATTCACACTCTTATCTGAATTTGAAAGGGATTAGCGTAGATCTGTCCAACGCCAATCCCCGCAACACATCCGTGCATGCTGCCCTCGATGCTGGCTCACCTTCTAACGCGCTCATATCATCGATCGGCTCGCTCACCCGGCAAGCGCTTGGCAATCGTTGCAAGGCCGTTGCAACCCTCCAACCCCCTTCTGAGACACGAGAGCTATCCCAAGCTCACCCATCGAGTCCAGAGGTAATCTTCATTGGCCTCATACACCATCCGGAGCATGCCTTCCGGCTCGTCGACCATGGACCCGCCGCGGATGAAACAGACCCGACTATTCGGCAGCGTTTTACCGAACTCTGGGGGGACAAGGCGGAGCTCCGTCGGTTCAAGGATGGGCGCATAGTCGAGAGCGTCGTCTGGGATGTGAAGACTATTGATGAGCGCGCACATGTGCCCGGCATGATCGCTCGCCATATACTGAATCATCACTTTGGCATTAGCGACGCGTCTATACAGACGTGGCAAACATCGTTCGACTCTGTCCTCCGCCTTCCTGAGTCGATCTCAAAGCTATACTCCACCTCTGGTGTAGCGGCGGGCTTCAAGGCTGCCATATCAGCTTTCGACACGGTGGTGAAGAGCATCAAATCCTTGGATGAAGAGCTCCCACTCGCGTTGCTAAGTGTCAGCCCCGCATCCGAGATGCTGCGCTACACCAGTGTTCTGTCGCCCACCCCACTGCCTGCTTCCTTGGCTCCTCTTATGCCCGCGAACGCACGTTATATGTCCCCTATTGAAATCATACTAGAATTCGAGAAGTCCTCCAAGTGGCCCGATGACCTGCGCGCAATCCAGAAAATTAAGCTCGCATTCTTTGAGCGGATCGCAACAGCGCTCATGGCCGCAATAGGGGGTCTCAGTGCCCGTGTCGTCACAGGCGACGGAGTTAGCACATCCGAGGTCCTTGATAAATCATACCTCGAAATCGTCACACCTGAGGGCTGGGCATTCAACGCGCGGATATGGCATGACCGCGAAGCCACCCTTCTCGACCGGATCATCGACAATACAGCTGGAGTTCTCCCTCATGTCACGAAGCCCAGGGAACAGAAGAAAGGGAGAGACTTCTATGATGCTGTTGAAGCCCGGATGGCGTATACCCGCCGATTCATCCACGGCCCCCGCCACCACCGCGCGATCGCAGCGCTCTGTCACCACTATAGTGCATTTTCCGGAACAGTGCGGCTGGTAAAGCGGTGGTTGGCGTCACATTGGCTGCTTCAGGGCCACATCAGCGAAGATCTGATAGAGATCATCTGCGCGAGTCTATTTATCGGTGACGGGAAGGTTATCTCCGCAGGGGACGACGCGCCCGAGGACAAGCGCGCAAATGTGCCTGGGAGCAAAGAGCGTGGCTTTGCTCTGGTTGTCGAATTCTTGAAAGAGTGGAAATGGGAAGAGACCCTATTCGTCCCACTGTATGGCGGAGAGGAGGCCGCGCCGGTGTCCAAAATACCCCCTACCAGCACCGCTGGATCGAATGTGGGTGTATGGAAAGTTGCGACAGAGCTTGACGGGACGGGCCGCTTCTGGACGTCGCACGGCCCCGATTTTGTCGTTGCGCAGCGTGTAAAGGCACTAGCGCATGCCACATGGGAGTGTTTACAGAGCATGGCGCAAGGTCAACTTGATGTTCGAGTGCGTACATGCACAACTTCCCTCAGCTAATACGCTAATATTGCGTCAGGCAATCTTTACACACCCCACCGACGACTACGACTTTGTGATTCGGCTGGACTCTAAAATCTTGCCGCGGTATTCCCAAAATGTGGTTCTAGATACCACCCTGCTCTCCAACCATGGGAAGTATGCAAACCTCCCCGAGGCTACCGATAATTCGGCCGTGAGGCCAGGGCTCGATCCCGCAGGTCAGCTCTTCAACGATTTACAGGTTAGAGGCGATATTCCACCTAAACCGTCATGCACTAACGACATTTTATCATACAGCGTATCTATCTGGATACATTCAAAATATTTTACGACCCATTCGGCGGGGACTGCTTTGGTGGGGTGTGGGATCCATCGCTGAACAAGCCTAGGCCATTCAGAGTGCTCGGAAAATTCAACAGTATTCCCTGCAAAAAGGTTCGCTTATTCTAGGGTTGCGTTTTGTCAAAATTAACCTTTTGTAGGAGAACGACAAGGCGAAGGAAACAGGCCAGGTAGCCCTGAACAAGGGTGCTATCTTGAGCGAGATCGAGCGGCTCGGGGTTGGACTGATCAAGGCGCTGGTTATACATGAATCAGGGTGATGATCTCACAGATGTGGAGCTTGAACCAGTCCCGAGATGATCGATGGTCAAGCGATCTTTTTGTCTCAGGTATCACAATGTTTGATAGTTAATAAATCCGATATTGATGTATCATCGTTTGGCCTCACGAGTGGATTCTAAATCAACTCGCTTACTACAAAATTCAAGAAAATAATTTGATTGAATGCCAGGACTGTATGCTGGATCAAGGGATATGTACCAACATCCTGGCATGCCAGCAAGAACAGGATAACAGAGTCGGATCCACTGGATCAACAGATACCAGGAATGGGCTGAATGAAATCCAGGTGTCACAAGCCAATATCTAGGTATGGAGTGAGAGCGAAATAAAATAAGAGATAGTACGCAAGTCAATGCTGCGGGTATAGGTCGTGGGCCAAGAACAAATAGCAGACGTGGATAGATGACGGAATGCAGGGGTCGACCCTGCTTGTCTATCCGTTTATTCCAGGGTGGCCTGGCACTTTAAATCTCATCGCAGAAGGGGAGATCATCGTCATCCTCGCCATCATCTTGGCTGTTGTTGTTGTTATTGTTGTTGTTGCTGCTACTCGCGGGAGTGGTAGTAGGGGCAGCAGCGGGAGCGGATGATGGGGCGTTGGTGGGGGCGGGGGTGGTAGTTGCATGGGGTGCAGTGGCTGTGACAGGGATAGAGACTGCTGGAGGGGGGAAGTTCGGGTTCGCGGGGGGAACCTGGACAGTCTTGGAAACACAGAGGACCTAGAATAGTAACGTCAGATGATGGCCAATACGGCAGCGCTCCGGCAATACGAACCTCGCCAACATAAATATTGGTGCACGCCTGGTTGATTTGGGGGTTGTTCATGTACAAGATCGTGGAGTTGATTCCGTGCTTTGAATTAATCAAATCGCAAGAGTCATCGGGTTTAACAACGTAGGTGGTTGTGCAATCCTCTCCAGAGTATCCAAGGCAGATACTCTTGTTGGGGACGAGGTTGGAGCACTTTGGATCGATGATACCAGCATTGATAACTGCGAGTTGATAACTATGGTATAGGGGGGGTGCAGGAATGAAAATGCGGTCCGTGCGGCGATGAATGGTCACTTACGTTGATACATTCTTAGCTGCAGAGATGCGGTCACAGATGTCGCCCTCTTTGATTGTGTAAGACCTAGCACAGTCTTTAGCAAAGACAGCTGAAGGGTGACGACGATGGATCAGCTATTTTTTCCTTCGGGGATAACGAAAAACTGACACTGGGCGATGAAGGGCAAGACGAGGAGTGCAGCGGAGAAGAACATGATTGAAATGGACACGGTTTGAACGAGTGTGGTTTTTACACAAAAGAGAGACTTGGTCTGGACGAGGAGACCAGGGGGAGGGTGAGGGGGAGAATGGAAGACGAGTTTGGATGGAAATCAACAACCAACCTTTTCTGATATATACTTCCCGGCAAATTCCCTCTCTTGGCAATTTCGGCCGGCGCTTGTCGGCCAGTCGTCTTGGCAATAGTACCCACATCATTAATCAGGTCTCCAAGACTGTTGCCATGATTCAAACAAGGACTTTCTTTAGGACTTTTAGCTGACGTGCCCACTGCTCAGTTTTGGGCGGCTGTTTACGTACAGGGTGCAAAGCTCTCTATATTCGTACATATATTAATACAAGTCCGTTATCCTACTTGTGTCCTGTTGGAGGTTCATGGCTGTGGGCTTAACGGCGAGCGCAGATAAGACCTACCCAAAGGTTTCCCCTGGCCGCAGAATTCGCAGTGCGGTTCTGTTCCAATCCAGCGTCCTTTTATACACCTGATTACCCCACCTAAACGCCCAATATGATTGAACACGACTATGAAGGAAAGAAATTCCGATCAACATACCACCGTTGGACGGTCCGATGGCCGATGGTTCCATCAAGGGGGTACTGCAGACTGATATAGAGCCCCTATGAGTTCATACCGTGTTCAGCAGCGCGACAAAACGCACCAGAAAAATACGAGCATTACGCCCACAGCTGTCCCCGCATCAAGGGCTGCCGACAATACATCTACCGGATCAATCGGATCAGCCGCGGGCAGGATGCAGATGGACAAGATACGAACAGTTATATTTAGCCCAGTAGGAAAAATGTTTGCGCCGCATGATGAATTGGAAAATAAATCCAATGATTGCCCACGGAACATAATTGACGGCGGTGGCCGGAGGGATTTGGTCTACACCGGAAAAAATGAGGCTGAGCAGGCATTATCGTACCAACAGATGGATGATCATAAATTTGTTTGACGCACGGGAAACTGTGTAGTATCAGCAAAATAAAACATACAAGCAGAAGCGACCGGCTTACTTGAGATAATTAAGAATGGTATTGGGGTATTTTCGGGTTATCATCCACAAGATCACGGGGCACGCGGCGCCGATGAGAAAGAAGAAAGTCAGCGCTTTGAAGGGATCAGCCTGTCTGGAGTGAGAAAATGTGTACATGTGAATTCACCACTGCACAATGACAGAAGTTAATTAAAACGCGCATGCTGTGGAGTCGCCTGGATACGCACTAATAAATTTGGTTCTTGGAAAATTGCAACGCCGGGCCAATCACCCCCCACTGTACACATTAAAACGGAGGTAATGGAAGAGAGCAGAAACATACTACGACAGATGCGGTTCCAAAGACCTGCGTGGATGAACAGGTAAAACTGTTGTCAGTGGGTTAATCACAGCTACTCGGGTAATATAATCTGAAGACTCGCCCGTCTTTTTGATTTATATCACATAGGTCGCTAGATGCAGCATGGACCATTAGTGATGAGAATGCGATATTTTGCACAGCCATACACAATATTCGTGAACATCCTGTGTTGCTTTGTTAAGCTGGGTCATCTTCCCTTTAGTGACTGTAATAATCCTCACCAAGATTGTACTCCTAGCTGCACAGTCCCGGCAATGGCAGTTGCGACGATCTACAACGGTTGAGGTCATGGGAAGTGGTCAAAGCAATAAAACACACTTGACACCAGAACATTGGTCGTGGTGGGACCTAAAAATGATGGGGATGACATGCATTGCGGGTGGGATATAACCCTGACCTTCATATAACTAGTTCAATCAGTTTTCACTGTAAGCGACCCATACTAGAAATTTTGTATGACTTACTGGCCAAGTTTAAAGTCAGCGGTAAATTGCATGGCTGCAGGCGGGCTTAGCCATCTGCGCATCTGTAGGCAATGTGGGCACTGACCTTGGGCCATGGTAATATAACCGTAGGTCTAGATGAGGGTGAATAATCCTGGGATGCTTATAGCAATGGGGAACGACCTTGAATCTGCGGAGGCAGTCAAAAAATGCGCGCTGTGGAGAGGAGACGGACGGACATCATCATAGCATTGGGTTTCCCTTCATGGAAATGAACACAAGGGCAGCGTTGGAAAATGTACGACACAAACCGGGTATCATAAAGCCGATAAGGAGTTCGGTAAGGACACTGAAACCATTGTGAATTGACGAGCAAACGGGTAGAGATTACTCACTTGAGTCCAACTTGTCTATTCGTGATAGCTTGTATCATCCCTACCGACAATGTTAGTACCCCAGACATCACCTTTCGAACGCGTACCGATTGGAATGATGTAAGAGACAGCTGAATTTAGCATCAGTAAAGCCGAGGGCGAAGAAGCACGATAAAATATGTATACCCACCAATAAGCAACGCTATCACTAGTGCCCATATCGTCATACCCGAGGGCCACACATGTATGCAGATACATGCGAACGCGAATGTCACCACTTCACACCAAGTTAGTCGCGATCCCACAGCCAAAATAGATGCGCACAGAATATACACGCATAGTACCATTCGGGGACTATTGAGAGATTGGGGAGCTGTTAGCAGTACTTTGAAGTTTTGAAATACCTTGTGGATAGTATGACATGAGCCGGGCATGAATGTCTGGGGGCTCCCGCAAGGACCGCGTGAGCTGGAGCTGCACCGGTTTCCGAAAGTGTATCATAGCTATTATTTCATGTGTGAAATGGGAGTGTTGGGTGATTCGTTTAACCCACCATGTGTAATTGTGGCTAGAAGCGCGTTATCAGCCTTTCTCGAACGTGAGATGATAGCAATCAGAAATCGCACCTGTTATTGATAAAAACGAGAGACCATATGACATGACAAATGTCGTACTGTAGGAACTATTGTAAAAACCGCCACGTATATGATGTAGGGCGACGCACGACAAATAGAGTGGGCTGTATTTGTCGAAGGCCGCCTTATCGAGGGCTGTATTTTTGTTAATAATGCGAGTCACATCATAGGGCTTTCCGGTATGGTCATAGGCATTCAATGACGATATCCTATATGGCCTAGACATTAACCCCCCGTTCTAAAATGGAAGAGAAACATACGGCATGTATTGGCTATGCCAGACATTATTGTACTGTAGAAAATTATCAGGGTCAGTCCGCAACAGTTGGCTAGGGTACAGACGTAGAGTATGGGCGTCAAGAACCCTACGCGACGCAGTTCAATGAGATTCCTGAACAAGGGTGCTGGATGACGTACAGTAAAAAAAGAAAAACCCAATCATGACATTGGCTTCAGCCCACCCTGCATGAGATACGGTCAACATAGTTACAGGGCCAGAACAATGTGCGCACATGGCGTTGCGAGTCTGAGTTGGTAGTTGAATAAAACCAACGGTTGGAGAATAATGGAACGTACGGGCTCCCGATGAAAGCGATCTGATTCCAATCAAAGGTTATAGCAGAGAAACCAAGACCGCTGCGATACCTGAATAATACTATTAGATGATTAGTAGGAGGGTAAGTCGAACGACGTCACCCGAATATTTGATTAATTTTCTAAAGCCATCCGGTCAATAGCTGTGGAAGTATAAAACCATACTAATTGAAACTAACAACGTTCCTAGGGGCGATCCAGCATGCCTGGGGCGGTTGTCATTAATTGTGCTCGTGCCGGATTGTTGGACATACCCAAGTGAAAACGCTAGGAATTCGGTGTCTTTGAGTATATATGTCTGGTAGTCAGCTCCACAAAATTTCGCACCTCAGCGCTTGAAATAGATACCCCGGGATAAAATCTGGAAACAGATTAATTAACATGATACAGCGATTCCTAAATCCGACTTACACCACACTGCGGCGCCGGCAAACGCGTAAACGAAATACCGCTCCCTACTAATACCTTCATGCTGGCCAACTCCAGCATAACTCTGAGAGTGGAGGGTATTGAATAGAGCGCATGCAACCAAAGTGTTTGGCCAAACTGTGATGCATCGATCAGAATACTCGGTGTCAAAGCTCCGCTGTTCTAAGCATTACTCATCGAGGGTGGGTTCACCAGAAACCGCCGCGCAATACCACCAATGGAGAACCCAATCAGCTGCGTAGACATCACGAGCATCCATTGATCTTGGATTTACGTCGTAAGGAGATGGATATTGAAAGAAAATTTGCACTAACAGGCGAAGCTATTGGATTGGTGATAAAAGACCCGCTGTACGGCAATAACGTCGGTGGCATAGGCGCTCTGTGCACCAACACCAGCCATAATCGTTACGAGAACCTGTTCAAAAGGCCCATCAGACAGGAGCGATTAGTGCACGTTAAGGCCATACATGTTCTTTAATCGTAAATGGTCCAGGGTTAATAGATACGCCAAAAATGGTGACGGCTGGGACAAAGCGAGCCCATGCACGTCCCAGAGGAAATATGATTAATTGAGCAACCAACTGGTTCCAATTAGTTGGGTGCAACCTGTGTTGGGGGAGAAACTTACAGATCCAATAGATACTGAAGGATAGCGAAAATAAAAAAACTGGTTCATCCCTGGGATAATGATTGACCAAAACAGGCCCAACGACCATGCCCGCAGCGTCGATGCGGGCATGGTAGGGTCGTCGAAATTTGCTACGGCAGAGCGAACCTCGGGATACGGGGAATCCTCCTCATCTAGGTGGGAGGTTCAATAAATTTCCGTGCCGAGAAGGCTGTGACTATACCGAAACTCTCCTCCGTGTAGCTACCGAGGTTAGGGTCAAATACACTGGAGGTATCGCTCTCGCGGATCGAATAATTGGATTCCTGCTGCGATTCTGGTACAGCTTGGGTGTCTTGAAGAAATTGGTGCGAGTCAAAACATATAGGAGGGATCAAAATACCTATCGATTTTTCCTCGTCGCCAGGATTGAAGCGAGTATTGGTGACGTTGACCAACCCGTTCATTTCATAACTCTCCGAACGAGGGCCCCTGCTCGCGAGTGGGAGGGCCGTAGTGGTGGCTATTCTAACAAAAATCCAATTGGGAAGGGGGTTGGAGTAGGGAATGGGATAGCTCGAGGGGCGTAGCGGCCGTACCAATCGTCTGCGCTCAAAAAGTGTCCCGATCGTGCGATGTACAATCACAGGTGATAGTGTGTTGGAGGAAACTCCAAAAACGGATGATGCCTGGCCTCGTTCGACAAATATTCTGGAGCGATGGACCACAACAGAGCCAATAAGTAGTGGGTGTGTCTGATTCGATATAGGGCTAGTTCGTCACTGTTTCGTGCTACGAGAGTTTGGCGAGACTGAGGTCACAAGGGGATAAGGCTGCCCTTGTTCCTCGTAAATTGTATAAGCTTGATCTGTCTAAGTATATGAGGTGTACAGACCCGCCCAACCGATATCCAGTGAGAAATTTCCGGAGCCAGCGGGTCTAAATTTAAGGAAGGGGTAATGATGGTCACCAACCGTAACTCCCACTGGGTTTCATTTCCACATAAGTATATAATTTCAACCCCAGAATAGTGTCATGCTTATAAATTGTCTTTTTCTTTTGGTCAGGCGATTCTCCAGCTTCAAATTTCAATGTTCATATTCTGGCCGGGACGACATTTTTCAGCGATGCGTCTCATTCCGTAACGACATTAGAATTACACAGCATCAAGCTGCCCCACGAACTCTTATGCTAATGCTCGCTGGATCTTGTTGTACAACTTCCGCCCGAATTTCGCAGAACTATTTCTCACAGCGTTGCCGTATCATTACACCTCCAGTTGGTCAGACTGGTTAGGTCTATGAAAGATGGGTATTCCTCCTTTTCCCCGCCACTGTCACGGTCGTTCCGATAACCAGCGAATGTGCCTGAGATGAATTTGGAACATATGCCGTCACCCGTGTTACCCCTTCTGGGGCTCTCCGATCTGCCGCCGTCCTGTGTGCGGTCCGAGGCGACTGCCCATTCGCTTGATTGCTGGGCCCTGGCGATACCATCAAAGACTTGGACCGGACTGTCGTCAACACTCTCTGCAGAATACGGTGTCTTTCTGATGCAACGGCCCCCAGCGCCGCTAAAATGGGGATCCCGGACGATGTGTTCCCATGATCTCCCTGTAAGTGGCTTACCGTGGGATGCACCAAGAAGTGGCCTACCCCGAATTCTCTGGCGTGATGTGGCAGTTTTTGAGCACCTAATGGCATGTGAAATTCTCGCTCTCCACTTACCCCAGCAGTTCTTTCGCCGACTTCTTCTGGCAAAGCCTCGGGTTCACCACGCCTGTTTGGTTGAAATCGGATACACGCTCATTCTATCACGGAGCCCCAGAAATTTCCGCTCATACTTTTCTCCTCCGTCGCAAGAGCCATCCGAGATCCTCCCAACTGGTGATGCTCAACGAACTTTATCGTTCGTCATGATTTCCGTTTATTTTGGGCTCACCGAAGATATCACCGGTGCATCTGAGTGGCCGGACTGACAAGAACACGAGGATAGCATGGTGCCTAAGTAGGCTCTTCGATTGGATCAGAGAATGTCCATGTAAATAGTCAGTAGAATAAATTGGTATGTATTTATCTGGGTATATATACTCTGTATCCAATTATTGTTCAGCCAATATCTATGCAGCCGGTCGCGCCCCCCTGCGCCCCTCACGCCGTTCAAATAGATCTGCTATTAGCGTAGCTGGCCACCAAAATCTCGCCCAAAAGCCCATCCTTTGTTCATCACCCTTGTTTGTGCCGTAGCCGCCGCCGCTCTCGTCGTCATCCCTTTGGCGTGGTTTCGTGTATTGAAAAGCCATGATAATCCAAATGGTGACCGCTGTCATCGGTATAGCGGCCTCAAAATAATGTGGCAATGTTCCTAAACTTCCGGGGTTGATTTCTTCGATATTCATCCCAAAAACAGCCTAACCACTCGCTGTCAGTGACTTCCAGGATGGAAGCGGAAGTATATACCGCAACAAATGACGCTGGCAGGAAAACCATCGTGAGATACGATATTTGTTTCATCGCTGATAATATCAGACGTTGTCACAATCAGCAGCAGGATGGACATACCCGCACTGTCTCTCACGGCCGCCTCGGTCAGCGCCTGCATCCGTTTGCTGTCTTCAAGGTTGACACTGCTAAATCCCTATTGACGACGTCACCTTGGCCCGCAACGAATAAAAAGTGGTTATATATACCAAGTTCATCACATTTTTCAGCCGTCATTTTGCATTTCCCTGCTCATCTCTAACCGCTCTATTTCGTTCATGAGATTTCCACATTCTTTCTTCATTAGTTCCAGCGACCATGCCTTTTCCTCGGGCGAAAAGAGGGAGGGATTATCTAATGCCGGGTAAGGCGTTTCAAGCACGAACGCGACGGATTTGCGGAGGTCCTGTAGGAGGGAAGCGTAGTGTAATAGATGCGCACGGACGACGTGAAGCTCCTGGGTGAGATGCATGTCATTCGTTGTGATGACACGAGATTCCTGTATTGAATATGAATATCGTGGTATCAAAACCCTCAAACCATATGCACACTTACCAGCCAACAGATATGAGCATAAAGAACCTCGAGTGATTCGTCCCAAGCATATAAAGCGTACCATAGAATACATAAGAGTACAAACGTGGGGTCGGCGGTGGCCGAAAAATTATGGTGCCAGTATACAGATTGGCCTGCGGATCGAACGCGCGTATGTAGGGTCTTGGCGCTTGTTGTCCGATGTTCTGGGCTCGGATGGAAGGATATAATGGTACTTCCCGATGCCGAACGGACCATATGTAGCGCAAGCAAATCGGGGAGGATGATACGGTCACCTGCTCGAAGGGTGAGAGTAAAACTTTGATGGGGCAGAGGGTACGAACTGGAGCGAAGCGCCAACGGTGCTTGGGTGTCGATGACCTGGTCAGGTGGGCGCATAGCCAGGTTGCTGTACTTCCAGCATAACTCGATGATAGACTTGGAGGGACAGTTGTTGGATTTGTCATGGTTCGGATGAAGGTCAGTGTAATTGTGATATCTATACGCTCAACTCGTAATTTGAATGCATGAGAGGATGTCAACACGCACGATCGCCCTCTAAAGGTTGTACATTCTCCTGGTAGCGGGAAGGGATCCATCCCAACGAAGAGGAAAAGAAAAAAGGTTCGATGTTGTACCTACCCCTATATAAGAGAGGTCATTTGATGCGATGGACTGAAAACACGTACTTGGTCCCAAACATCTGGAGGACTAGGCCTGAAAGATTCTCAATGAATATTCCCCGCACGCGAGTGCCCTCCGAGCGCTGTAGGGATAGCTCAAAGCTACAGAATCTATCTGGGATAACTTTACTTACCGGCCGATGCATTACCTGCCAAAACGCATCTTTGGTTTCATTGGTAATGGTCTCATTTTTTGCACCCGCAAATGTTCCATTTTCCAGCACATCAACGTAGTAAACAGTACACGGGTCTGTAGGAGGCCTCTCGACAACCTTTGAGATCCTGCTCTTCCTCTGTTGTGATGGTGTCCAGTTGGGAAATAGGGATTGGGGGTACTGAGACCAACAGCCATTGCATCTCCGTGGATCAGTGTGTTTGCATGTCATCGTTGGCACCGCAGGACCCCCATTCTCCAATTGATCGGGGTCTACCTGAAGCATTTTAGACAAGCCTGCCAAGTGATGAGTGTAAATCGTGCCTCTGTGTCCAAGTCAAGAAAAGGCCAAGGTCCTGTGGAGGGTTATTTCAGTGAACCTGAGCACAGAGCACGCCACATACCAGAGGGCGACCCGTGGCGATGGCTTGGCATTGGAATCCGAGGGGGCATCTTTCGTCGTGAACTCATGGGCAAAATACTCTGGAACATGGATATGTCTGCCATAATCTTCAACAGCACCCCGATGCAGGGTTATATAGCCTGCGCAGGGCGGGGCTATTTTGACGCTGGACGATGACCTTGGCGATGCAGCTGATTGGTAACTCGCAGTCGGAATTCACCCCGACTGTCCAAGGCCTCCAGAACGTGATGGGTGTACAGTTCGAGTTTTTACGAGCATAACTCTTGGCGCCATTCATCAATCACATCGCACGACGCCTCATGCGCACGACACACAAGGCCAGGGGGTGGTCACGGGTAAAATCTGCGGCGGCCTACCCCAGGTGTCTCCGGGGTCCTCGGAGATCCCTGTTTGGTCATATGTGGTCGCAATCAATTGGTTGTCGTAGAGCACCTCCTCATTGCAAAAAGAAATTCATTATTTCTGCGTACTGCCCTTCTTCAAGGCCCCCCCCGCGGCCTGCACGATGTTCAAGCACCAATATCGCGATCCCGAGACTATCCATGCCACCATAATCGTGATCAATAAGCAGGCTCCACCCAAATCGGGGAAAGACCCCGGGACCGCTGGAGACCAATTTTACCCACAAGTGCCTCCTGAGCTTGGTTGTGCCATGGATACATTCCAACTGTCCCACACTTCGGATAAATCAAATAGGTTCTACACTCAACACTCAGCCGAACGTCTATCCTCCACCACCACCATTGCGAGGAAACCCCGGAGTGAGGCAATTCAACACAAATCCAGCAGCCTCCTGGCAGGTGAGTTTCGCTAAAGCTGTGCTGGGCAGTGCTATGTCCCCATTAGTCTCAACAGCATTTTTCCTCTTAGCAAATTCGGAACTACTCTTAACAGCATCGACCTCTTGCGGCGTGCCCGATACACAAAATTCCCCAAGACTACCCATAGCAACAGGGTGTAGGCCGTTGTGATGGTATCTGGGTCCTCCATTGCCACACTAGTGGTATTCGTATTATCAATAATCTTCGTGATTCACCCAATTAGTGTTCCTATACCCCTCCCATCCATCGGTACTAAGCGCCTGTCCATCAACCTCACGACTGCTCCAATACTCGCTATCGCAGTCCTATGGGCAGCTCAATGTCTTGGGCCTAATGAAGTGTGCTGCTGTTTCTATCTTGTTTTGCAGCGTTGGCTGACGCTTGTTGCAAGATTCGTGATGGTATCGTGTATGTTTCCTAGTTATCTCAGTCGAGTCGCGTTAACATCGGCCCAGTGGTACCGATGGTGTCAAGCCATACAACATCCTCATCCTTTTTTTCTCGCTGGCGTACATGGCGATCACATTAGATATCACTGGAGTTCTCCAATCGGCTGCTTTTTGGGTTAGCAACAGGGGAGGGTCGAATGGATGGAAACTCTTCTTCTACTTCTACGTCATGTTGACTGTTCTCAGCGTCATCCTGGGGAATGATCCTGTCATTCTCTCGGAACTGTGTTTTTGGTGTATTACACCAAAGTTTCTGAGGTCCGTTGGCTATTTTCAGATTTCAACCAGACTAAAGTCTCTTCCAGCTTGAGCCAATCTCTTGGCTTATGTCGGAGTTCGCCGCCGCCAACACGGCAAGCATGGTATTGTTCGTGGGTAATCCGACCAACGTAGTTATTTGCGAAGGATTCTCTGTCAATAATGCCGCATTCACCGCCTACACAATCCTTCCCTTCCTCGGATGCAGTGTTGCATGCTATCTCGCCCTTGCATTTCAATTCAGGAGCCCGAAATATCTGCCAAGGCGGTTGGCAGTCACAGAAGAGCTGGACGTTCGTTCAGTGCTCCTGGATCCTATCGGCGCTTGGGTTGGCAGTATCATTCTTGGGACGTGTCTTGTTGTTATTATCGTGGTCAGCTTCTTCCATGTTGATGTCTGGAAGATCAGCTTGCCATTCGCCGTCGCGAAATTTGCCTACGATATCGCCTGGGATCATTACCGTTTCACGAAAAAAGTTCCTATAGCAGTCCACTTGCCCACTCGGATGAATTCTGGGCCGGACACTGTAGTCGCAAATGCCGAAACAGAGCGGGTAACTAGCCTTGACCTTGGTAGCATGGATGGCGGAACACACAAATCACGCACTACTACATCTGAGTCCAACCAGGCAACGCTTGCGGATGTAGTTATTCCTCCCCAGAATCCTATTACATACGACGAGCCTGGTTCACTCCCCATCATCGCTCACTCCCGTACGGTTCATAACCGCGTTGACACAGCTAACACGCTTGCATCGGAACCGTACCTACACGGCAAATCATCCGATCTACACAGGAAGTCTTTCCTGGCGAGGCAACGCGGCAGATATAATACTATGCACGCCCAGCTGTCGAAGCATTTCCCTACTTTTTTCATCGCGCTCCCACGGCTCCCTTTTGCACTTGTACCCTTCGCCTTCTCACAATTCATCTTGATCGAAGGTCTCGCACATCAGGGTTGGATCGAGATCTTCGCCCGCTGGCTCGTCCGCGCAGCCAACCGCGAGATCTTCCCCACTATTTGGATCATTGGCGTCCTCGGTGTTATCATGTGCAATATTTCAGGCACCAATATTGGTGCTACCATCCTCCTCACGAAAGTCGTGCGCGCGGCGAATTACCCCCCCAGTAGCAATCGCGCGGCGGCTATATCCCTAGCCGTGGCGAGTAATATCGGCGCGGTGAGCTTCACGTTCAGCGCGAGCCTCGCGGGGCTGCTGTGGCGCGGGATATTGAAGCAGAAAAATATCATTATCACACAAAAGCAGTTTGCAAAATGGAATTTGCTACCACTGACTGTGATGACGGTTGTGGGACTCGGGATTGTGTGTGCAGAAATGGCTGTATTGTATTAAAGCCGATCAGTATATACCCCCCTCATAGATGCCTTTCGTACTAATTTGGATCGTGTCGGCTGTCACCTCGGGTCAAGTGAACGCTACTGTGTGATGTATACCGACAATTCAACATTACACTTACACCCGCTGTATTTATAACAATAGATGGCGCCTGTAGACGAGTGAGGCGCCCCCATGCCAGAGGGGGGAAGCATTATCTAGATGCCTTCAAGGCTCAAGTAAAGTTTAGAGCATTGGACTTGCGTGTTTAATGCCACAAACACCATTAGCTCAGGTTTAGAACAGAGCCATGAGGCCAGGAGAAATAGTATTGTGGATCCCCATGCCATCCAAAAAAGACACGAATGGGCCAGTCTACCTACTGAATACAAACGCGTTCTAATCTACGAATTGGCCCGAGGCCAAGCTGCTTCCCCGGAGTCTCCCATGCACTGCAGAAGGCTGTCCGAGACATCGCTCCTCCTGCAGCCCGGCACGGAAACGCCGTTTGGGGACACACTCATCTTGTCGGGTGGCATGTCAGGTTTGCGAGATCCAGAAAGGAGTCATCCGCGCGAGGCGGGCGTGCGTGTAACGCGATGCGATGCGATGCGATGGTCCATCGGGCGGCGCGTGGGAATAAAGCACTAAATCCGAGAGGATATCAATGCGGACGGGTATCGCGGCCAGCGCGATACCCAGACGGAAATAGAATTGACCTTGAGTTCCCTGGTTGGGGCGAGGCGCTGCACCGGTAGCTAATCGGCGCATCACTTCGTCCCGACCTTCCATCAGCCTCGAATTTCGGTGCGCGTTCGCGGCATTTGCATGTAAATACGAACTAAGATAGCGGTCAGATATGTAAGATATTGGAAAAATAGAAATAAAAAAGAGTACAACGATTGAGTAGAATCGATCTTTCTAAGGCCAAAGATATTATCGAGTTCCCCACGTAGACTGTTAAGAGATCATCAGATATATAATATGCAGGGGAATAGAAAGGGTAACGTGAGATGGGGTTTTTGGGGGTGTCAAGAACGTCAAAGACAATATATCTCCTGCGTCAGCGTCGAGGTACCTGGATGGAGGAAAGGCCCATGAAGCGCCGCCGCTGGGCCAGAAAGTCGATGGCAAGAAGGCCATTCCTATATGTCATGTTGCGTGCTTCCTTGTCATAAATAGAATTCCAACGTTGATGGAAGGCGACGATCTGTGGGAGGATGAAATAGCGTTGTAGCCGGATGAGCCGACCCTCTTGTAAAGCTCCCGGTGGAGGCCGTATAGAACATCTCCAACAGTCACGAAGCTGTGGGAAGAGTGGTGGATGATGATCTCCTGGGGAAGGACTTCACATGTGATAGTGATGGAGGACATCTCGTGCCGACCTCAGCCTGGACAAAAAAGAGTAAGGACGATATATGCGAGAGAACTGGAGTAAAACCGCAGAACTAAAGGGTGGTTGAAGCTTGCGCGTGACACTCCCGGGCCCCTGGAAAAATAGTTAGAATGCAGATACGCGAATGAGTAGAGATGGATTAAGATACCGATCCACTCCAAAAACGCGTGCCATTTCCTGGTCGTAAATATTAGTCAAATGAAATAGCATGAGCGAGGAATGTAAATAGTACAAAACCGCCTGGAGAATATCTCGCGACCCTTATGGGCAGTGGAATCTTTATTTCTGGGGTGTTAGCGGAGGGACACCACCACGGTGACAAATGCAGATCTGGAAGGAAATGAACGAACCACGGGGAACACCACGCCGGTCGCGAATCGGCGCGGCGTTCCTAATCCTGGGGCTTGATAGCATTGGGATCCCTACGGTTGGTTACAGGTCCATATTGGCGCTCTGTATCCCCCTGGAGGCGGCGCTGGGTCCAGATCGGCTCTGGAGATCCCACTAGAACCGGCACTGGGTCCTGGGGATTCTCCGCGTCGGCTCTGGGAGTCCTCCTGGAATCGGTGCCGGGCCCTAGAAGTCCTCCCCGCCGGCTCTGGGAATCCTCCTGTAATCGGCGCTGGGTCCCGGAAGTCCTCCCCACTGTCGGCACTGGGTCCAGGTCGGCACTGAGTCCAAGTCGGCGCTAGCGGTCCTCCGGATCCTCCTCAGTCGGCTCTGGGTCCACCTTAGGTCGGCACTAGGTCCTGGGGGTCCTCCTGGTCCTGGGGATCCTCCTTGGTCGGCTCACGGTCCACGTCGGCACTGGTCCTTATGGGTCCTCCCGGTCCTGGAATCCATCGGCTCAGGGGGTCCTGGAATCCATCGGCTCAGGGGGTCCCGCAAACTGGCACTGGAATCCAGGTCCATTTCGTTGGCCACTGGCAGCTGAAATTATGGGAGATAGATATATGTCAGCCGCAAAATAAACAGTGTCCATATCAAAGTCCAATGCAGAATTTTTTTTGGGGTTTGTTTTTTCTGAGGATTCAAGGAATTAGTAGGAAGGCGGACCCGACTCGTCAGCCGAGCCCGACCCCCAGAAATGAAACAAAAATGGGATTGACCGCGTGAAATGACAACAGAGACACCGCCCTCGCCACTACGCATATCCCCAACACTCAAATCATTTGGGGAGCACCGCAGCGAGCACGGTTCCTGCGCTGGACGATAGCTTGACCCCGGGCCTTGGTGATCGTGCGAACACGCTCGAGAGACCTGCTTGAAGCACTGGAGCCACAGTCCGATTGGGGTGGAGAACGGCTGTTGCTCCTGCGCCGGAGGATGGCCTGCCCCATGGCCTTCGTGATCGTGCGTACGCGCCTGAGCGATCCGACCGAAGTGTTTGAGCAACAGTCAGATGGGGAGGAGGAACGACTGTCGCTTCTGCGTTCGATGATGGCTTGGCCTTGGGTCTTGGTGATCGTCAGGACGCGTTTGAGTGATCGCACTGACCCCTGTCGATGGATCGGGCATGAGGAAGGGATCTGCAGGGTGGAAACAACGGTAGAGTTGTTGTATTTCGTGGCGAAGTGCAAATGCATGGCGAGAATATGGAAATGTGGGTTAGGTAATATGGGGGATTGGTTATGAAGATGGTGGTGCGGGTTTAGGTGAGGAAAGTCGAAAGGGGGATATTCTTGGGTTAAGTAGTGGGCCAAAGTGGCTGACCCAAAATCTCCTATTTCTGGATCTAAATTTAGACTGGCGGGAAAGGAGTTGGAATATTTCCTGGAATATTTTGGCGGGAAATTGATCCATGTACACATACATGATTTATCAAAGAAAATGGGGTGATGTTGTTAGTATGTCATAATAATCTGGCCACTCACCACAAGAAAATAGGACAAGCGTGCTGTTACGACCTTGAGGCTCCATGCTCTAAGAAGCCTCCTTCAAAGCTGCTCGTGTGAACCTATGTCACTAGGCTGAAGTAGCTGTATTATGTACCGAGGTTCGTACATTGGCCTTGTAGCATCGGTTACCCGCCGTGTTTATTTACTACTGCGGTACATGATACCGGCGCAATCTGTGTGACTTTATACTCTACAAGTGTGTAGACAAAATGTAGCTTTAAGCCACCCGGAATGTAGGGGCGGGCCCGCAACCCTATAGAACGCGTAACGGAGAAGCATGCTGGCGGTTCACTGGGTGGTAAACCACGCGCTCGTCCGTGAGTGATGGGTCCCGCATCCGCGTCCGCTCTGGCAAAGTCTAGGTATGATCACAGGACATGGCTGTTCCAAATGCTGAACCACCTAAAATGGGCAGTGTGCCTCCGTTCAGTAGGACACTGCTATTCCGTGCTGCAGCTACAGTCGAGCCGAGTAAAGAATTCCGGAGATGGCCGCTGTGTTTGGCCATGCATGTAATCTGAGTCAACCACAACTGACCACCCATAAACATTCATACGTTCAATTGACAACTTCTGACTCAATAATGGGACTTAAATTCTGCTGAAGAGCTTTGGTTTTCCTCAATCCCCACCATGATAACTCGAATATCTACTTGAAACTTTTACCACCATTTCCCCAACGAGTCCAGCAAGGCCACCACCCAATAGACCGGCTCTGCATGTTTGGCGAATCAGATTCAGAAAGCCCTCGTGTTCCCAGTCCATGGGACCCGTTAATTGCTACACCACGCTCCTCCTCCCCTGCCAATCATGCACCAACCAGCTCAAGCCCATTGGCTGCGGAGTTGATCCCAAAACTAGTTCCAGAGGCAGATGATGGCAACGTGGAGTACAAGCTACAACTCTTATCGCCGTCTCCAGCGCGCTTTGCCCGCCTGGTCACACAATTAAAATGGCGTCTTCTCGAAGGCGGCGGGCAAGCATACTACGAACTGGGAGTCGCTGATTCGGGAGCGCTCATCGGCCTTCCCCGAGCAGAATTAGAACAGAGCTTGGAAACACTCGAGATGATGGCTGGCGAAATCGGGGCGAGTGTTATTGTCGTGAAGGAAATTGAAGTTCCAGCCATTATGGCAGGGATAGCAGGGACACAGACAGATCAGTGGAACGGTAAACGAAAGCACAAGCAAGAGGCTGCGGACGAAAGTGACGCATATCCCACCACCACTACAGAAACAGAAACAGAAAATTCCACCACTGATAATGATACTGACTGCGACGGAGAAGACCTTTCCGCCACTATAGTTCTAAGCCCCCCATCACCATCAGCTAGTTCCCCTCTAGTTGAAACAATATTTCCCATCGACCTCGACTCAGACCCCGCCGACAATGCTGATGTGGATTCAGACTTAGAATCAGATATCCCGCTCCAAATGCAATGCTTTTCAATAGACCTCGAAATATCCTCCGTTTTCAAGCCACGCCCAATGCGTACGCGCTTCCCAGATAATCAGGTGCTTGTTCCAGCAAAAAATAGGCGAGCTGGCAAGATGAAGAAGAATCAATATGACAAGTCTGAATCAAACTCCCCGGACAACTCCCCCACCGATTTGAGGCACACCCTAGCCGGGAGAGAGACAGGGAAGGCATCCAATCGGCGTCAGACTAGGGATCGCAAGAGGGAAGGGAGACGCAAAGCTCTAATAGATACTACGCCCAGTGATGTGCCAACGGCCAATCCGCCGATCCCTTCACCCACAGACAGGCTGACATCAGGCCTGGAAGCCCTCCATGTATCCCTCGATGAACCCCTCACTACTACTGTTTCAAACCCCACTATTGTGTGCATTCCCCCATCATCTACGGCAGATCGGGAGGATGGCGAAGAAGACATGGGGGACGACGATGTATTTGCTTCTCCATATACCCCCTCCTCCCTATCTCCCTATTCAGCATCGTCGACTCATATCCAAAGTACGACGGCTATTGGCACTCAGGATACCGGCCAGCAAGCACGGTTGATCGTGGAGGCGTTGGTTGTCCGGAAGTTGTCTCTAGAGGAAGCATTTTTAGATTTTGGCGGGTTCTCATTGACATGACGCCTTGGGATGATATGTTCTGGAGATCCAACTCCCCCTATACCCCATTAATTTCTCGTTCATTTATCGCTCTTTCCGTGTGCGGCATTCCAGATATTTTGTTGAACGATTTATGACGTTGGTATCATCGAACACTGGATGTTTAATTTTGGGAATACATGAGTAACCGCGACTCCGGGGCCCGGATCATGACGGAGTCTGGTAACCATCTTTAGTGTATTTTTAAGACTGACCCTATCATTAACCTCAATCACCAGGCTCTCTGCCGTGCTGCATTCGCCGCTTCAAGGTGCGGACTGTCACGGTTGCGCGGCGCGGCTGTCCTAGTACCGCGTTGGTCCTACTCAGTAATACTAATATTAGAGTGGTCAACACGGGTGTTGATCTGAACCCCAATCGAACCCTTCTCTTAAAACAAGGCTGATGTCTGAAGTTAATATCACTGCCGTTTATCACAACTTCAGAGCCTTCAAACGTCCCGTATTGGGTATGTGCTACTTCGGACCGACCGGTCGACCCGGAAACAGATGGTGTCTGGCAGGCGTCTTTCTTGTCTCTGAGCAACGAGCTGGGCGGCGGATTTTGATAACCATCGCCTTTTTTTACATGGCGACCCGCCGTCATTCGCATTCCACTCCAGCACATGCCGAGAGCGCTGGAGATTTTTGGCTCTCATCTTGGCTAGATCATTAAAATTATGACCACAGACACCCGTGTTGTCCGGCGTGGGTGTATTTTCAAACTAGACATCGCCTTGTTCCTTGCTGTCGCTGACATCCCCGTTTAGAAAGGCAGTCGCCATTTTGGGAAACACGCACAGGAAAACAATAATGGCAGCAAATCTGCTGTGACCGAAGCGAATAGGGGCTAATTTATTCCTCAACAATAGTATGTGTGGATCCATGCATAATGTTGGTGATTCAGATATGTGATCGGATCATTATCGTCAATCTATAAAATCATACCATGGACTGAAACATCATATACCCTCTGATGCAATTCACTCAAGAACTCGGGACGATGGTGCCCACCAATGCTCTTGACGCTGCTTGCGTTGGCCTTGCTGTGCTGTGCTCTTTCCTTCTCATTCGCAATTGGCGAAAGCGATCTCAATCTCGATCCAACCCTAGTGGCCTTCCATACCCCCCAGGTCCGAAGCCACTTCCCATCGTTGGCAACCTCTTTGACCTGGCCCGCGAAAAGGAATCGGAGGCCTACCTTAAGCTTGCACATCAATATGGTAAGCCGAACAACCCTATCCGTCTGCAAGGAGATACCCTGACCTCCCAATCCAACAGGCAACCTCGTTTTCCTTAGCGTTATG
Organism: Infundibulicybe gibba; assembly: GCA_015501065.1. Lineage (NCBI taxonomy): Eukaryota > Fungi > Basidiomycota > Agaricomycetes > Agaricales > Omphalinaceae > Infundibulicybe > Infundibulicybe gibba. The sequence goes on along the minus strand of JADNYI010000143.1, from coordinate 34,621 downwards.
GGAAAGAACGTGTTATTTGTAAATTCTTTCCAGACCGCGAATGAACTTTTCGAAAAACGCTCCGCAAATTATTCTGACCGCAGCGAATCTCCCATGATTAATGACCTGTTTGTGAGGCCTGCCTTAGGTATTGCAGCCTGTCTAATGTGTTTCGTTTAGAATGGGATGGGATTGGAGTTTCGGCCACATGCGTTATGGTTGGTGACGTTGACAACCACCGTTTACTGTACCTAATCAACGGAATAGGCGAGCGATGGAGGATTCACCGTAGAATGTTTCATCGGCAGTTCCAGCAATCCATCGCGCACATCCACTGGCCCACGCAACTCAAGGAAGCCCATTCGCTAATTCGCAGGCTGCTCCATGCCCCCGATGAACTTATCGATCACTTTCGCCAGTGAGTGCGCATGTGGTGATGGCATGTGTCCGAGGCAGCACCTCACCGTCATTGCAGCAATGCCGCAAGTGTCATCATGAATGTCACATACGGAATCAATGTCGCACCTCATGACGATCGATATATTACGATTGCCGAGAAAGCGCTCGACGGAATGGCAAAAGCAGCCAACCCAGGAGCATTCCTCGTGGATGTCCTTCCATTTCGTGCGTCGTGTTCGCTTCGTCTCAATCATTATGGAAGCTAAATTTATACCACCCATAAGTGAAACACGTACCGTGAGCACAGCTCCAAACATCTATCCGTGGGTTCTCACCTTTTGTCAACAGCGCATGGATGCCCGGGGCAGGTTTTCAGCTCAAGGCCCGTGAGTGGCGGAAGGCCGTTACGGAGATGCGCGATCTCCCATTCGAGGCTGTCAGGAATGCCTTGGTGGGTCGAAGTTATTACCAACACAGCACTGTGGCTGACGAGACGATAGAAAACGGGGACAGCCTCACCATGTTTCGTAGCGAACCTTGTCAATGATTTAGAACTAAAAGAGCACGTTTCGCCACAAGACATGGACACGATCAAAGGTTGTGCCGGGCTGGCGTATGCCGGTGAGGATGCGTCATTTCCCCGTTGTTTACAATGATGACCGATCGATGGCATGTAATTTATAGCTGGTGCCGAGAGTGTAAGCGCTTGTCTGCCTTCGCTGAAGCACTAAGTTGACATAAACTGACTAGACTGTTTCGTCCCTCGCGTCATTTGTCCTCGCCGTTATCGTTCATCCAGAGGTTCAGGTCAGGGCCCAGGAAGAGCTCGATAGAGTCATTGGTCGTGGCCGGCTCCCAGACTTCAATGATCGTGGCTCTCTCCCATATATCAACGCGGTTGTGAAAGAAGTCCTCAGGTAGGTTTAACATCCGCCCTGGTTTACCTGCTCATGTCTGGTCAGATGGAACCCGGTCGCTCCGTTAGGTGTGTTATATATCCAGCTCTGCCAGGTGGATTATACTTGACAAGCGTAGGGCTTCCACATATGGTGACAACCGATGATGAATATAACGGCTACTTCATCCCCGCCGGCACGATCGTCATTGGCAATAGCTGGTTTGTGGACTTATCAGCAGGGCTATACAGCTGACCTCCTGTGATAGGGCAATTCTACACGATCCAAGCACATACCCAGAGCCCTCCAGGTTTAACCCCGATCGGTGGATGGAGAAAGGAAAAACAGGTCACGATATTTCACCAACTGATCCATTATCATCAGCGTTTGGGTATGGTCGACGCATGTGTCCCGGGCGTTTTATGGCTGAAGCGCAACTCTGGATATCGATTGCTTGCATGTTCACTACGTTCAATATTGGACCCGGCTTGGATGAGTCCGGAAAACTAGTCGAGACCATTCCGGAATTTGCATCTGGCATGATCTGGTGTGTATTCATCTGTGGAGTATGTTTCCAACGGCGTTGACCGCTATGATAATCCAGTCACCCCGTGCCCTATAAATACTCAATCACTCCTCGCGGGGAATACGTCAAACCCCTGATCGAGCAAACAGTCGACTTACATCCTTAATGACGTGTATGACCCTCGAGCCGCGCATGCGCACCTCCACCCCCTCGATTTACGCTGATAAATATTGTAAAACTTTTGTTCATTTATTCGTACCTCTGGTTACTTTATTGCTTTTCATACTAGTGAATTCCGTTTGAGTCTCAACAGCAAACCAGGGATGACCCTTGTTTTGTGGCGGGTAAAAGATAATGAGTGAGCATTAAATACTACCACGGCCCGCTAAAAATTTCAGAGTCAACTAATCACAAATTCCGATGGGCCATCAGAATTTGTATCTAGCTGACTTGATGACTATGTTGGCGGGGGGTAGGTTGGTGGAGGACCTGTGTTAGTTTTGCCAATTATCATAGTTTATCTTCTCAGCCAGAGATACATCTGTGTGGTGTTGTTAGGATGGGGGAACGCTGCACAGTTGTTGGCACTTGTGTGGCCAACTTCAACGGCTTGAAGTCTCAGTCTGCTCCTGGTATCGCGATGATGCAATCGTGAGGCAACGCTACCGTCGTGCGCTCAACTGGTTTACTCCGAGTCCTCCCAAGTTTCTCTGCATTCTAATGTCAGGTAAACTATCGTGTATCCGGTCCAATGATGATTGCATTACACTCACTCATCGAAACTTGAAGAATTTAGTTCACCACCCTCCTCAACTGCACAAGTGGACGAGCTTTTACCAAGCTCATCGCCCATCGCTGCGGGAAAACGGAAGGTTTCCTCTCCTTCATCTGAAACCTTTGCAAAACGGCCACGTGTAGCGCAGCTGCTCAAACAGCATGAACATGGTGAGCACGCTTGCATACAATCCACTTTGCCTGAGGTATGCTACTTTTCTGTTGTTCAGGATTTAACCCGCCATCGCGCCTTACAATTGGCGCGTCGACCTCACGATTGGGAGATCGTCGAAAAACCAACACAAGTGATCTTCCGGCGGCACGACCTTCGAGCTTGATTGACATTGGTGGGCCCTCACACAAGAGCCATCCCGTTAGGAGTGTGGATGTGTCCTCAGCATTGCAATCAATATCGGATGTTAACCTAGGCCCCCGGTCCATCCCCAGTGAGGCCATCCCTAGACAATTGCTCATGGTTCGCTGAATTCAGTGGGTACCAGTAGCTTCGAAGGTTCCACCACATTCTAAAAAATGGAGCTCGGATGTATCTGTTCCCAAGATTCAGGCTCGTTTGGACTCCACAGCTGGAACGGGGCATGATGGCACCATTATCAGCGCCTTCCGGAAGAGGAAATCCACTTCAGATATACTGAATGGTAGTTATTAACTCTTAAGCTCTTTGTATTTCCTGACCTTATCTTCTTCAAAGGTAGAGAATCCGAGGCGCCTCGCGTGTCGGCGAATAAAACACGTATACTATCTTTTTGACAATCCAAAACATACTAATATGCATGTAGTGACTCCCTTGTGTGCAAAGCGCGCCTCCTCACCCGACATTATTAGCATCTCATCTGATGATGACATTCAACCCACTCCGTCGCAAGCCCTGCCCGCGAAAACTTCACAGCCCCGCCAGCAGCCCGTTCACGAAGTTGTTGTCATTAGTGATGACGACCGACCCCTGCCCAGCTCAGGAGTCAAGACCACGAATGAGGTAAAAGGTATTCCTCCCTCACAGCAATCCAGGCCACGGCCAAGCATCCCGCCTCCTCGAAAAAAGTATCAACGCGAGAAGTGATTCTTATTGATAGTGATGATGAGACGTCTCCACTTGCTAGACAGGTTCCATCAAAAACTCCGCCTAAAAGCCAGGGTATGGCACCGACACCACTTACACTCAGGGCTATAGAACATACCCCGGACTCTCATACCTATCCTGAGACATCTGGTCCAATCCGTAATCACATGGGGCCTGACCTGATAGATACAGGGATCCAGATGCCTAGCCACAATGCTTCGGGGTCAACTTCATCTATGGCCTTTAGAGCCCTCAACTCCGGAGAGCACGGGATATCGACAGTCTCAGAGACAATGAGCCAAGACAAAATATCACGACATGAAACGTTAGTTCCAACAGTGACCACATTATCCCAGAGAAAGAATCCTGCTCGATCTGTCTTGCGAAGTAGCATTAGTGCGGGTGGCTCCAAATTCTTAGAAGAGAAACTACAATCGCTGCCTAAAAATAATGTGAGTTTGTTTGTAGTCCCACATCCCACATGAATGTTTTGTGGACTTATTCAATAATCAGAAAAATAATGGTACCCATATATCACACCCTCGAGAGAATATCGAACCATCGTTAGCAGATCTCATTGCTCGGGCGAGTCGAAGTAATACCTCTAAGCTCCCACAAGAAACTGTTCCCCGTAAGATATTCCATTTTAGCTGGTCTGTCATGAGTAATTTATTTGGGTCCATCACAAGGGCATCCTAAAACCTTACATGATGCTGCTCCAATGACACAGAACCTCATATCTACTGCTGGAACTCAATTACTAGCATCTAGTCTTGATGATCCTTCATCTCACACCCCCTTTCTTGGAAATGTGTCTACAAGGGAATTGGCCATTGGTGTCTCTCCAGGCCAGTCTGGGGTGCATAACAGCTCATCTACTGTCCATAATAGTTCTGCTGTTCCACCCCAGGGGTTATTGGATGGCCCTGGGGATACCTCACTTACAGATATGATTGATGAGGTTACATCAATTAGCTCTCATTTGGCCATAAAAACACCCAATGCAAGCCCAGCTCCTGATCATCGAGAGAACCCACCTCCGTCCAGAGAGGTTGTAAGCGTAGCTTCGCGAACATCCCTAGATGCTGATATGGAGGTGGGGTCACCGGGGTCCAGTGAAGAAATTGAAGATATGCTGGAGTACGTGGATGTCCCAGCGCACCTCGTTGCTACTAGAGGATCAAACTTAGAGGTTGGTGTTAAAAACAAGATATCACTTGACCACCCTGTTTACATCCCTCTCAGTCTCGCTCTATATCTACTAGCCCCCCCTCGGATGACCACCCCCCCCGACAGGCCGGAATACGCCGTTCTTCTCGAATATCCTCTGCCAGCGGCTCTGCTTCCAACGATCCATTGGATTCTATTTTTGACGACCCGCTGGGCTCTCCACCCCCAGCTTCACGTAGTACGACACCTGAGGAGGTTGTCACATCGGTCCGGAAGTTTGGGGGTTTCCCTGCTCTCACATGGCACAGCTACCGACAAAACCTCAGGAACTTTGTCCCAAAGTGCTATTATACGAAGGACCTACCACACTCGCTCCAAGACTATATCAATCTTATGTCTAATTTTACCCGCCAGCTGCCAGGAATGCGGGACATATTCGAAGCCGCTGCGCAACAGAATACGGTCGACGATGAGCCTTTTGCTCCACCAATCAAGGTACTGAATGATATAGACTCAGAACCTACACCTCCTTGGGAATTTCACTATTCGAACAAGTTATGGCACGGAGAAGGTGTACCGCCACCGGACATCACTAATCTTGTTAGCTGTGATTGCATCGGAAAATGTGATCCCAAGTCAAAGACGTGTGCATGCCTGAAAAAACAACAGTCCTCTAATCCAAACAATACCTTGGACTTTGCATACGACGTCAAAGGTCGATTAAAAGAGCCTGGGTATCCCATATTCGAATGTAATGACTTATGCCGCTGCGGGGATGAATGCCGAAATCGTGTATGTTATTTTCCTTGGCTTTCTTCCACAACTAAAGCTGTCGCAGGTCGTTCAGCACGGCCGGAAGTGCGCTGTTGTAATCAAGAAGACTCTAAAAAAAGGCTGGGGTGGGGCGATTTAATGCTAGCCAGGAAGTAAAACTGACATTCCCCATAGGCGTCTTCGCCCACCCTCAGGGGAAGAAAATTCTCAAAGGTTCCTACATCGGACACTACGCGGGCGAGATTCTCACTGATGCGATGGGGGAAGAACGTGGAGTGTGAGTGTTTATGTTGTTTCCAGATTGATAGCTCTGCAACTTTTTACTTAGCTTATATAACAAGTCCGGTCGAACATATCTGTTTGATATTGACTTCTACCACTTAAGAATCGACAATGAGAACTGGGAGAACAAATACGTTGTCGATGCTTATCATGCTGGAAATGTATGTGCTAGATTGGCCTGTTAGTGGTAGGTGTCTGACACTTACACGCATATAGTTCACACGCTTCCTCAACCATTCCTGCGATCCAAATTGCAAATTACATCCGTGTTACATCAACGAATCCGACATTGACAAGCCCTGGCTTACCGTATTTGCAGAGCGGGACATCGAGCCAGGAGAAGAAATATGCTTTTCATATTCAGGAGATCCTGATTGTGTCCGCCCAACTCTATTCATTTTCCTACCCGTTAATAATTATCCAATTTCTAGGAGGAAGATGAAAGTGTATCCTCTCAACCACCGTCATCAAAACAAGAAGCAATATACGTCCCCTGTGCATGTGGGGCCGATAATTGCACTGGTAGGCTTTACTCTCCTCACCTTGCTAGATTTAATATTCTGGAACAGGCGTCATGTTCAGATAATCATCATTGTAAATGTTTTTCGTTCATTTCTATCCATTGTTCCCAGGTGTTTTTACAATCTATGTAAAATGGAAGTCATACAGCCCCGAGCTAATCATCATCAATTATTATAACCTCTGTGATTTGTGAGGTGTTTCTGCGCTTGCGACTTGTCCCCACACGATCTCTACCAATGCTATCGGACCCATCATCTGAAACCCCCAGAATTTCAGAACAGTCTGCTTCTCGCCTTCTCTTACCCTTGGCTGAGGATCGTGACGTCTCATCATCAGAATCTTCAATGGTAATGGGCTCCTCAATCCGGATCGGAATATTGGATCGAGCCATTGCTTGCGGGGGCTGGGAGGACGACCCCGGATCAGGTGCTTTCCGTTTGCCTTGAACCCTAAGTGATTGCTTCGGAGTACTGATAGTAGGAGGCTTAGGACGGGCGTATAATCGAGTCCATTCCCGAGCGGTTGAATCATGTTGTTTACGGTCTCGAACGTATTGATTCGCGATTGATGGAACTAGGCAAGGCAATTCCGTCAATAATATTTCCATTGGTATGAAAACTACAAACCTAGAGGATCTTCTTAAAATTAACTAGGAGTTAGACGCGGTAGGAGGGGTGATTGCGAAGTGACGTACTGGGATTCGGGTCTGTTAGAAGCGAAGAGAGTGACAGGAGGAGTTTAAATAGGGACAACGCTGGTGACCACTGATGTTTGAGGATGTCGATACATATATTGCCCTGCTCTGATATCTGCTGGATTGAATTAGACATCGGATGTCAAAGGAATGTGTCGAACATTCATATGGTATATCCTGACAATGTAGAGGTAAGGTTAGCACGAAAACAACTGGGTAAATAGAAGGCCGTACCTGGTCTTGAAATTTGCTTTTGGCGCAGTAAAACTGGAACTGGCTTCATATTTTCAATAGTAAGGGGAGAGAATAAGCGTACGGATAGTCCGAGGCCAAGCGCATTTCAACTTCAAACATACCACCTTCGTACAAACTCCCTTCTGGTCCGGGTAATGTTGCCTCCCACAAAAAGAGGCTGTCGTCCGACGGTGCCAATGACATTGGACCAAGATCTTCCTTCTTTAAACCGGCTATTTCACGATGAATCCTTCTGATAGTTGTCTAAAATGAAGCTTTAGACGTGAACGCCTCAAGCGCCGCGATAAATTAGACCCACGTCGGAGGACAGCTTTGGAGGCATGGCTGCCAGTGGCTTGGTGTCATCATGTTGCTTGTATCATTTATTTTTGGGTGTCAGTGACTGCTGACAAATGTATCCACGTGGGGACAAGTTACAGGGATCTCGGAGTTTCCGATGAATCGCACCGCGGAACCCGGACAAGGTTCAGCATATTAGTGAACTTCAGAATATTTCGTCCGGCAGAATGACATCTATGCGACATGGTGTCGTGTAGTTATGTAGTTGCACTCCCGTCAAGCCATCTACACAGCCCTTAAGGCCTCATAGCTAAGCAGAAGGATTTATAGTATGTTTTCAAAAATTGCCGTTATCTTTAGGTCGCAGGATCGCATCACTTCCACTCCGTGGCCGTCACATTAGAGGTATATCTCACGCGCGGTGCACTAGTACAATCGAACCCGGAGAAAACTTGGCTTTGGAGATCTGTGCCCGAGATTGCTTGTAGCATGAGACGAAGGCGAATCAAATGGTCATGATCCAAGTCCATGATCTCATGTCATAAACGGTTGTTTGATCCATGCGTAACTTGGTCAGCATCCACGCCGTCACCCGGGGAGTTGTGTACATCTCTGAGCAGCGAAGCCGTTGAGATAACAAACCAGGTACTTCAAAGTCCATCCACAGATCAGGAACACATCGTTAGTCGAGCTAACGTCCAGGTCAGGCGAATAGAGTAACCCATTCACAACCATAAACATGGTCCCCGATTTAACAACCATAGCCGGCGTGTTCGCCTACCTATCATCGACGCCGTTTTGTTGTGATGATAAAACCCAAATCACATCCCTCAGTGGGGGACATGCCAATTTTACCTACAGGGTGCATATGAGCACGCCATTCGAAGGTCAATCCACGGTGGTGCTAAAACATGCACGACGATACATGAAGAATCTTGTGACTGTTCCATTCGATTTGTCACGACAGGTACTTGACTCTCACTATAATGCCAACGACAGCGACCGACTGATGCGGGAGAAAACAGGTGTATGAAGTGGAGGCCTTGAGACGAATCCGAGCCTGGCTCCCACCCGACTCTATAGTGACAGTGCCAAGAGTGTACCTGTTCGACGCGGAATTCAATGCCATCTTCATGGAGGATTGTGGAAATACCAGCCAAACCCTCAAGGAATTTATCCAAAGCGGTCGATTGTCCGTAGAGATGGCCCAGACGATGGGAACCGCGCTCGGCTTGTTCATTGGGAAAGTGCATTCTTGGAGCCAAGAAAACCCAGACATGGCAATTTTTTTCGCAGGGAATGAGCAGGCGAGGGCTATATCAGAGTGGACAACATACCAACGGTTATTAACGACACTAAAAGGGGACGAAAACCTGCCTGCGTTAGAGGAACCTCGCTTTAGGATCCCGCAGAAACAGTTCGACATTATCAAAGGGTCGGTGGACCAAAGAACCCCAGTCATGAAAGCTGCCAGGGAAATTGTGAGTCCCCTGAATTGATAAAATCTTGGCAAATAGAAACTGATATTAAACTGTCCTCTCAGTTCGTTATGGGAGACTTCTGGCCAGGGAATATGATGGTTACTCTGAATAAAGATAACGGCAGCTTAAAAAATATATTTATTCTCGACTGGGAGCTCTCCAAAACCGGTCTCCCAGGGATCGAGCTTGGCGTATTCTGTGCCGAAATTCACCTTCTACGGAGATTCGTACCCGTTTACGAAGACACTATATCCATCATGCTTACGAGATTTCTCCAAGCATATCGGGTTGTGGGCTCGGTGGGCCCATCGTTGGCCCGCGAAACACTTATTCACTGGGGGGGGCACCTGATTGTATTCACTCCGTGGTTCTGGGAAGGGAAGGAGAAAGTCAGGGAGGTGGTAACAGAGGGAATAAGTATACTAATTGGAGCCCTCACCGAGAATGAGCGCTGGCTTAGAAAATCATTTGTAAAGTCATTAGCGTAGCCTCGAGTTAGCATGGTTGCTGGGTAATTTACGACTAATTGGGAGGCCCTCATATCCGACCCGAAATAGCAGCGAATCATATACAGTTTGTTTGGGGTAGTCGATACTGAGCAAATTTCTGGAGTAGTATGCGGCGGAGACTCACCTATAATGAGCGTTATCAATCGAGCTAAAGTCATAGACCGTACGCTGGATTTTCCGTTGCAAGGCAGCGATAAACTTGCAGGTGGGATGCTTACACCATCGCCATTAGTTTGGGATTGTTTGGCATGTTGAGGTGCACATGCAGGAGGGTGGGATCGTGAGTCCGATGTCTATGGAGTTCATGGAGAAAACTGTGACACATTAGGATCTGTAAATAAATTGAAACTATGAAGCATACCTGGAGTTCACAGAGGGAATTGTGAACTCCACTAGTAATCTACTATGCACCGAGGTCCTTCCAATTAATCCCAAAGGTTACGCGTGTTTGTCTAAGCCCTCCGATCTCCCAAATGGGGGTGTTGGAGCCAACAATTTGCATTCGTTCAAATCCTGGTCAAGCGGTTGGATATTGGACATTGACGCTTTTGAATTCAATTCTTTAGGGACCATCTAGGTGATGCGTGGAGAGGGTCTCTACAGTTTGGTTCGTGCCGGAGTGGTGAATTCTTTCATGCTTAACCAGAAATAGTATAGAAGAGTTTGTGTAAAAACTGGAAGGTAACCGTTTGAATGGCTACGAGCTCTTGCAAGCCCGGAACGAGTGAGTTCGAAGTTGAGGGGAAAAGGGACAAGGAAGAACGGTTAGAAACGAGTGGATTCGACGAGACGATGCGATTGAAAACGAGGGTACTATAGTCAATTCTAACCCTGAAAACTTGTCCTGTGCTCGGTGGTTTGTATGGTTGCCGGCTATCGACGTATTCCTCGCGTGAAGGGGAAACCACCCCTTCACGTTTCAATTTCCAAAGATAGTCACCTCAGGCATGTCAGTAACAAGAAACTGTGGTATCTTATATAGAAAAAAACGTGGGCTAGAAGATGATGATATCAAATGTTCATGAATGATGAATATCAAGGAAAGGCAAGGAGATAGGCAAGACAGATCCGAGTCACTTGAGTATTGTCCAAGACCGAAATCATTTACGCAGCAGCGCTAATTATACGTACAAGCAGGGGCATAGGTACTACACACTCTATGCCGCTGCTTTCTTGATGATATCAGCAGCCTGAGAAGCCGTTAGCTGGGACATCCATAAAGGTTCCGAGGGGCACTACCTTCTCTGCAAGGGCGTAAACTGTCGCCTGGGTGTGGCAAGTAAGTTGGATGGGAATGACAGATGCATCGACCTTGTTGGATTCAAATCAGCTTAATTGGGCTAACTTGTCAAGGGAAGTGAGTTTCACCACACGCAGATTTGCTGTTCCATACACCCTCAAATCGGCATCAACCACGCCCCCATCTTCCCTGGGAAGCATAGAGGCTGTTCCGACAGGATGGAATACAGTGGCTAGGTTCTCTTTGACATACTCCCTGATTTTCTCGTCCGATTGTATATCCGGTCCGGGTGCGACTTCATCGCGCACAATGGGACGAAGTACATCTGTGGAGACTATTTTTCGGGCGTATTTGATCGCATCAACCAAGAGCTCCAGATCGAGAGGGTGGGAAAGAAGTTGAGGGTCAATAGTGGGATTAGCCAGAGGATCATTCGAACCAATGTGTACCGTTCCACGCGAAAATGGATGCATCACGGCGAGGAATATAGAAAAGTATTTCTTCCCATCCGCTGGTTCCTTCCCAGCCGCGGGGTAGAATCCAGGAACCTGGGCCACCCTGATTAATCATTCAGAACTCTGGGCAAACCGGATGTCAGAGATAACATACTCTAAATACGGGATATCATCATCAGTGAGCCATTCACGTTGCATCTGAATTGTCTTTGTTTCAGCAGGAGACAGATCCACGTTGCTGGGATGCTTAGAGATGGACATCGTTGATGGAGTAACAAAAGCACTCGTTGGGATGAAACCAAAGGCCACAGATGCAACCGCAGAGAGGATGCCCTTCTTCTCCGTTTCACTAAAAATTGGTATAGCATCAGAAATCCTGGCATGTGACAGGGGACCTACTAGAGCTTCCACTCGGCGGCCGCTCGCTCAGGATTCCGCAGGGCATCTAATGAGTCATATTCGGGATTCATTTCAGCAGTAAAAGACGAAGCAATGTGCTCCTATTGAATGTCAATGCAGGCTGCGGTACACAAAATAATGTCCGACCTCTTCGAGATGTTAATACATAGGCGACCAATATAAATGAATGGGACTGACGCAGATTACGCCCGACACCAGGTAGATCAACGAGGACAGGAATTCCATGCGTTTCGAGTATTTTAGGATCACCAAGACCTGGTCAAGAATTCAGCGAGTTCGAGAATAACACCGGTGCGGATGATAGCGCTTACCAGAGAGCTCGAGAACCTGAGGGGTTTGGAAGCTGCCTATCGGTATTATTAGCTTGAAACTGCTGCCAAGGTTCGGCAGCACATACCTGCGCATAATATCACCTCTCTACGAACATTTACAGTGTATATTACACCATTTTTAGAATATTTTACGGCCTTTGCAACCACTATATTTGACTCGTTTCTCTCGAAAACTATCTGAGTGGCACGTGCATGAGATATCATGTGGAGGTTGGCCCGGCCTTTATTCGGCTCATAGTAGGCCTTAAAAGTTGGCGACCATTAGCTTATACTATGTGCTGGTGATGGGAAGGATACAAACCGACGCTGAAGAAGATCGGGTACAAGATACGGGGTCAATTGCATTGGTTCCAACGCCTACGCCGCTAACATTTCCGTTGCTCTGGTCTGTGAAGGTATGAACAGGGCGAGCGGAGGGATCGGACTCACGATATCAGAATTGGCAGGAACCCCAAGCGAATTCATGGCTTTAAAGAAAGGAGCTTGTAATTCACTTATCCATGAGGGCAAAGTCCTCTGGAGCGGCCCAGAAGTCCCAGCAGTTGTTGGGTCCACTTCTAGACCATATTGTTTTGCAATTTCCGGAGAAATAGTAACAGTTTCCGACTTTCAGCAAACGTTAGCTCACGGTGCATGTCATGCAGCATTATACTACACCTTCTTGAAATATTCAATTAGCCCGCGCCAATTCCATCCATTTGAACCTAGTGTTTCAAATGCTATAAAAAGAAATTAGCGTCCCAGCATAACGAGATCTGACCACTTACTATCGTATTCCTTCGCAGATGCCCTGCGGAACTAGTTCAGAGCTCTGAGCTACGAATGAAACGACTACTATACCTTCCGAGGGTCATGAAATTGAGCTTCAGGCTCGTAAGTTAATGTTTGGCTAGCGACGACATGATGTGACGCACGACGGATGAGCCACCAATACCCTTTCCCCTAGGAATCATAAATAAAATATTACCTCCCTCGATGGTGTGATTTAGAACATACCTTGGGAGGTAGATCTGCCGGTTATTGACCGCGGGTTGAGGTGTACTCATGAACGTCCAATCAATATTAGGATTTGTGAGGCCACGTTGAAAAAAGCCTAAATTCACCCATGAATACCAGGATATCAAAACTTTGCAACCAACTCCTCACCTGGTACTTGAACATCTTGCAAGTGAGACACATCACCCCCGGCTTCAATAACACCAACGGTGACATTCGCGCCTTCGGTCAGACGAGCTGCTAGGACTAACCCGGCTAGGCCGCCCCCGATGATAACATAGTCGAATTTTCCTGCGTTACTGTTGCTCATAGTAACAAGATAGAGCTGGGTGTGCGATTGACAAGTGCGATTCCTTCACTGCGCAATGAGGGTATCCTCCTATGATGGAAACGAGGGCTGAAGCGCTGAAATGCTACGGTGCGGTGTCGCCTCCGCGCGTGAAACCAGACTCTATTATTTATCACCTGTCATTCAGAAATACCACTGCTTAATCAGAAATTTTGTTGTGACCTGGGCTTCTGTAACATCATTTCTTGAGGATCATCATCCAGCGCTGCGTCCCTCAGCAAGCGTGACAGACTCCCAAAAGTGGGCCGCAGATCAAAAAGATACTGTCACATATTATATCGTCAACCGATCAAATTCCTGAGCAATCCATGAGAGTAACAGAATTACTGCGCTCGTGGACTGATATACTAATTTATTGCCCCAGATATTCGCCCTCATCATCACTTCGCCATGGGTGGGTGACAGATTGACGCGCCGCCGGATCTGTTTCCTCCCAGATTCGGCCCATCTCATTTCATGTATAACAAGAGTGTTTTCTAACGATCCATTACTTGAGGCCTCGTAGCGTGATTCCAAGGGATGTCACCCCCGAAGCCCAGGTCGTCGAGGACCGGGAGCCATGACGAATTTCAGACGTTGGGCGGCGGCCCTCTGTTTGAATGAAATGACAACGTTATATAAAAAGCGTGTGAAATCAGTAACCATTTGTCGCAGTGATCCTTGCGACATGACGGAATGATGGGGGGGGGGTGAACTCACGATATACATAGTGTACACTGGTCGTAAGCCCTTGGTAGGCCTTGGCTGAAACTGTCACGGTTACGATCGGTTGAGTTTGTTGAGAATAAGATCATTATTCGGAGAATTGGAAGGTTTTGGTGAGCGATTGGATCGATGGAGAAGGAAAGACGGTTAGTGAGACGAAACACTGGCAAGTTGGCGTATCGCCCAACGAGTAAAGTATGTCACAAATCATGCGAAGTGTGACATTTGCACAAAGGGCTCGGTGCAAAGTTCAAACGGTGCAAACCACAGTAGAAAACTTTATATCCACCAAGGTGGCTCTCCCTGCCAATACTGTGTTTCTCAAATTCCAAGCAATCGGGCATCATGCAAGTACTCACGGTATAATTAGCGAGTGGCACATGCTCAACTAGTTTGACAACACGCGGGATCCCGAAAAACTCGTCATGTCAGCTCGAACACATGTCTGTCATCACAAAAATTTAGGGGTAGAAAGGCTCCGAGCTGGTACACAACCATATCCTTCAGAAGAAGAAGGCCATTGGAAGCTGATTGAAGGTAGCCGACATAGGGGGGCATCTGGCTGTCACCACACATGGTAATAGTATCGGATGTCAGCACCCCCACCTCCGTATTCCACCCGCAGCCCACTGGAGTGGTACCATATGGTTTACAAACGTTTGACTGATATGAAAGCGTCCGTCGTGCAAAGGTCAACGGGATTGAAATCGGCACGTCCGATGTGTTTGGTGTCCCCATTTGTGGCGTGCGATGCGTACGATGGCCGCTGTATTACCCTGGTTTGTGCTATTCTCAACCAGTGATGGTACATAATGATAGTGACTAGTGACTGGTGTGTTATCCTCAGCTGAACGGCAAGTCAAAATGAACTCAACTACATTTTCACACGTCGCTAATGGTGCCATCAGTCATGCTAACTATGATCCGACAGCGCGGCTCACGATTGCAGTTAATCCGAGAGATATCCAGTTATAGGGTAGTATTCACGCCCATGAAATCGTGACCCAATTGCGCTTCCCCCTAATAAATAGCTTCATAGCCGAGCCGTGTGGCCTGGTACCCCCGCCTACCTCGTGCCATACCCCAATAGCTCCTGTTAGGATGTCGGCTTCCGTATCTTCGCTATCGGCCGCTCCTACGGCACCAGCAATTCCCTTGCCAGGACCAGCAACCACCATTGAAGTTGGCCTGTAAGTGCCCGCGCTCTCTGCTGCGCTTACTTCTCACATACTTGGCAGCGCTGGTCCAATTGTGAGCGGGCCCGCTGGCACACATACCCAAACCCCTCATCTCCACTAGTTCATAGGCATCATTTTGAATTGGTGTTTGCTAGGCTCCTTGGCCGTCCAAGTGTGTAAGCCCGATGTTTTCTCGTATTCTTTCAAGTTGTTCAAGTTTCCCTTGTTATTTCCCCTTAGATATATACTACCTTTCTAGCCGAAGCGATCGCTTTGGTCTTAAATTCCTCGGTTAGTAATTTAAACAAGGCAGGACCGTTCTTACTCAAGTGTGATGGTTAAGTGTATTTTGTGTTCGTTGCCGACTTGATACAATCGGGAACAGCAACGGACCACGCATGGAAAACATTGGTTACATTTTGGGGTGACCCCGAAATCCTCAGTAAAGTCCCCAAGACAGCAATTACTCTCACCATTATGAATGGGATCAGTAAGCGCGGCCAGAGTAACATTCCGCTCATCCACTCATATTCGCGTGCAAACGATAGTCTCTGCGATTGTGCAAATTTTTTTCGCCTGGTAGGTCCTCATTGTTCCTCTGTCAGCCGGTGATAGCTAATAAGGATACTATAGGCGGATCTGGTTTTTGAACAAAACCGTCATTGGGCGTGCGTTTGCAGTATTGATCGTCCTCGTGTGTTTTGTATGATTTCCTGTGGAAAACTTAGGCTCATTAAAGCCCAACTAGATCGCCCTGATGCAATCACTGAGTACATTAATATCATCCATTAGGGTAAGCTACCAATCACTTCATGTAGTGCTTCGATAACCTTGACTGCCCAGTTTACCGTCATGAGTGGGGATTTATCCATCCTACCGTCCGTTACGACTGGATTTACGGTGGGATTCCTTCTTGCGTCTTCCCATTCAAATTCACATTTAAAATATAGGTTTGGCTTGCTGGCAGTTTCGCAGCCGACATCCTCATAGCTGGATCTATGTTGTATATTGTGAGTTTTGCGGCATTGACCAAGCCTTGTCTCACAGATTTTGTGATAGCTCGGGAAAGCCCGGGCCCAGTCGTTCTCTAAACGGACTGAAACAATGGTTTCGAAGTTAATGGCAAATACAATTCAAACTGGTGCCGTTACTGCGATTGCGGCAGGTGTTGAATTGATCTTGTTTTTGGTCTACAAAAACAACAACTACCATGAGGCCCCGTAAGCATCTCACATTCTCGTCAGCATACCGCCTGACTTTATTTAATAGCGCATTTCTCCTTGGAAAATTGTGTGGACAACCACCAATACCTGATATTCCAATTTCTCACTATTTCATGCAGGTACTCAAATGTTCTCCTTGCCAATTTGAACGCGCGTGTTCAGAACAAGCGACTCGGGGATGATGTGCAGTTCATGAGCACTGCTCATTCAAGCGAAAACGCTCGCTCGGAAACTGCTGTGCGAATAACAAAATTAAGTCAGAGGAAAACTGTTTCTGACGACGACGTCGAAATGGGAATTGTTCGCGTTCACAAAGAGGTCGTTTCAGATGCTGGGGGCTTCGAGGTGAGTTTTATGATTTTTGGCCACAACCATGCTAATATCGTCAGTGGTCAGGGAAAGCCATCTAGTCTGTAGGTGGCTGTTTTCTAGATGTCGAAAACGAGGATGAAATTTATGATTATTATACCCAAGAATAGTACTTAGTACATGTAATTCTGTTTATTTTACTAGTAGCGGAAAATTCTTGATTGCCTTGCATGTCGAGGAGTGGGTTCTCTCAGTCTTAGCATGCATGACGAATGGGAAGCACTGGCCTTCCAAATCTAAGACTTATAGCACTAGTTTTGCGTCTTAGTGGGAACGCTGCAGGAACTGTAGCCTTGGGGCTAGTTTCTGAACACAGGAAGGCCTCACCGTTTCAATCGGTCGACGGGAAGGAGGAGGCATTACACAGGAGTCCTCTGGCGGATATGTAGACTCAAGCAAGACATTTGTCATTCAAGCAAGGGCATGCGGTCGTCGAGTCAGAGGGCGGCCCATATAGTAACGCCGCCACCTTAGAGGTAGGGGGGCAACTCGAAGGCGCTTCCCATGGATCTGAAGCTGTCGAGCCTGGCAGCCCGAGTCCAAGTAAACAAATTATTTGTTTGGTTCACAATTGAGCACGGCCTCACACAACACACATCATACAAACTTCCAATCCCTGGTCAAATTGGTTTTGGGTGCTGAATCTCTGATAGGATGTACACCTTCCCCAAAGGAAGGAGGACTCCGGGGGAACCATTTTTGCACCAGCAACTTCACCGCCGAATCTCAAATCCAGTGCGATACAACTGGTGTATCATATGTCCGAGATTATGACAATCACACGGCAGTTGGGAAAACATAGGGATTCTTATTGGTACGGGAAATAGGGCCAATCTTTTAACCTGCAATTACATTCTCCCAGAATCTAAGCGCCATGGCGCGGGAGATTGAAGTACTAGTAATGCACCTTCATCACACGTTGTTGATTTGATTTTGATCCATTTGGTGTCCACGAGGAAAGATATCCGTGGGGGACTCTATAACTTGTATCTATTTTCAGAATTGGTAATCTGGTGTCGCGACAACCAAGAGCTTTTTCGAGGTCCTCCCAAGCAAACTTGATTTCATGTTTCATTTCTGTGACATCTCATTGGTGTGAAACATGGCCGGGGCAAACCCATCCCAGTCGTCTGGAAAGAAGTTTAGATTGATCCACAGTTCGCACATGTACTACGCTAACGATCCTGTTTTTCCCAACATAGGCATGATAAGATGCTACCACATGCACGTAGTATCTTGGGCATCAATACCAATGCATAGGTTTGGCCGGCTTGTTCGTAGGCCAGGGTAAAGGTTCCCAAATTCCCCGCGACCAAATAGCGCAACCGTTGGTGGCATGCCAGGTATGATAAATATCAAATTTTAAAAGGAGAAAGCCAAGCTTCAACTTGTCTTCATAGAAAGATGAAGTTTATCGAATCGGATGTCGAACAAGACTTCCAGGTTTGGGTCCCCCATTGTTTTTTCTTGGTATTACTGAATTCCCGAGCCTCACAGCGTACATTCCTCGCCCGGATCATATTGTGTATCACCACGCGTAACACTATTCGATCGTTTCTTCGTCGTTGTGGCCTGGTGCACAAAGTTGTCCCCTATGACCAAGAGTTTTCTGAGCTCTGTTGCGCAGAGGCGGTTCAACGAGGCTACCAAATGACGGGCCCAAGGTCACTTCGTCCTTTTATCCCTGGTGGTGTTGTGATGGCCACCACCGCCTACGCGCACCTCACTGACAAGTCGGCCCAAATATTTATTTCCCTCTACACCTCATTTCTCATCTACCTCGATGACGTATTTCAACATGATATCACGGCGGTGAAAGAGTTCAACGAAAGGTTTATCTGGAACCTACCGCAAAGGGATCCAGTATTGAACGACTTTGCAAACTTGCTCTTCGGTCTGCCACTCTACTTTGAGAGGATCGTTTCCAATATGATCATCACTTCAACTCTGAACCTTGTTACTGCCCTATCTCTGGAATACGAAACTCAGGGTATGCAAGTCAGTAATTCTTTTCTTGCAGTATCTCTTTTTGACGAAATTTAGCTTCATCAATGCGCAACTGGTTATCCCACTTTCTCACGGATTATGTCTGGAGCTTCGGAAGCATACGGCCTCTTCACTTTTCCCAGAGGACTGCCTATCCAGGCATATATACAAGCGCTACCTGATTTAATGATTTATATCAACAATGGGAAGTAGGTGTTGATGGTAATGGCGTACGATTCACTATTCTAAATTGACATCTATTTTTCCAGCGATGTGCTCTCTTTCTACAAGGAGGAACTAGCGGGAGAAGGACTCAATCGAGTATCCCTCCTAGCTGATTGTTATGCTACATCCAAACAGGAGGCCCTCGATACGCTTGTCGATGGGGCCGTGAACGCGAACGATCGGGTGCTTCAAATACTTGCGCCATACCCTGGGGCTTGCTTAGCGTATCAGCACTTTAGGCAAGGATATATAGGATTTCACGCCTCGCTAGCCAGATATAAATTAGGGGAATTAAACATCTAGCGGTAGACAACTACACTCCCCGTTTTGGTGGGGGTGTGGGATGCTAAAAAATTCATACTTGCAAGTTTCTCCGCAATTCTAGGAGGTCTAGATGAGGCTCGGCTGCCTCCGGCGACACAATGGTATGAATTGACATAGTATTTACCTCAGGGTCCTGATCTCTATACATAATAGAACATCATCATTTAATCAAAACCATGTAGCATCAACGGAACCTATGGTGTCTGTAGGCAGTAGTACATCTTTTCAATCGTGGTTGTGAAGGCTTGAGATCTTTAGCCAAGGAGATAATTGGTTGAATGGGGTTTGATTACTAATACTTCCCTGGTCTGATCGTTTCTACTAGATAAGTCCCAACTGAACGTCCAAAATGAACATAATCACCTCCCAAACTCCAGATTGATACACTTACGAATAGGCCCAGAGTTTGTGTGCGCGGGCCTGTCAGGCTGTGAATATGTCTGACAGGCTGGAGCATTCTTGGATGCGCTTGGTCAAGGCCCAGGTGATAGACGTAATTGTATTGGCAGCGGGCGCAGCTGCAACTGGGAATAAATTCGGAACGAAGTCTGCGAACCTCTGCTTGGGAAGCATATCTCGTGTGACCCAAACGAAAACCTCATCCACGGATAGATACCCCTACTATCTTTCACCTATGGTTAGGAATTTTTACAATAGCTCACCGCGGAGTGGACTGAACCGGACAGAAATTCAACTATGCACGCGCAAGTACTACTAGATGTGCTCCTAAAATTTTGGTAGCAAACGACCCAGTAAAGGGTGAGTCCCTCAAGAGGGCGTGATCCAGAGGGGCCGTCACGCTGGCTGAGGGATGTCCTTAGAAATGATGTCATCCCTGTGAATTGCACAAGTCCCAGTCACAATTTGCACCACCTTCTCCGTACACTGGCATGTGCTTGGGCTACCACCCACGCAACGGGAAGACGTACTACGCGACTACCTAGATCGCTCACGCTGTTAGCATTACAGATATTTTCCATGCATTCTCAATCCTTGTATAGGAATTCGCAGCGCCGGAGTTCGATGGGAAGTAGGAATTTGAAACCGATGCGAAACTGTCAAGCAATTCTACATCATGATCAAGATTTAAAACGGGACTACCACTAACACCCACAATATAAATTTTACTTGGTTGGTATAAAAACGTTTCTGGTCTAGACAGATATCGGGAACCCCGAGTGGCTCTTTACGATGAATGATACGGGTCGCGCCTCCGAAGTTAGTGGGACACACGTCCTGCCCAGAATCAAGTCTTCACTGCTCGACCCATTCTTCTGCATACCTTTAGCAATTCTCTTAGCGTTATGGTCCCGTAGGAAGCGGCGATCTCGGCTTCCACTACCGCCAGGACCGAAGCCCGTTCCAGTCATTGGAAACCTCTTCGACATGCCCACTGTCAAGCCATGGGAGGTATACGATCAGTGGATCAAAGAATATGGTAAATATCTAGATACTATAATACCCGCCTTTGACATTGGTGCATAGGAGACATTATACACATCAATGTTCTTGGACATCCCATCATCTTACTAGGATCCGTCACAAGGACAAGTGATCTCTTCGAGAAACGCTCCTCAATTTACTCAGACCGCGTTCGGATGCCCATGTTGAATGACCTGTACGTTCCTATTTTTTTTGAGCGGGAATGATACAGCCTAAGGAAGTTTATAGGATGGGTTGGGATTTCAACTTTGGGTTCATGGAATATGGCCCTCTGTGGAGAAAACACAGGAAACTGTTTCATGATCATTTCCACCCCAATATAGTTCCAACGTATCGCCCAGTCCAACTCCAGGAGGCTCGTGTATTTCTATCCCGCCTGCTAGACTCGCCAACACGGTTCCCCCACCATATCCGCCAGTAAGTGCAATCTACACGAAATGATTTGGATTAAATCCTTTCCGCAGTCTCTTTGCTTCTGTCCTTATGAAACTTGCCTACGGCATACCGATTTCAGATAGCAATGACCCATACATCACAATTGCTGAGGAATGTTTAAGTAGCCTCACGATAGCTAGTGTTCCTGGCACTTTTTTAGTTGACCTTCTGCCCATCCTGAAATATGTACCTGCTTGGATGCCAGGGGCTGGCTTCCAGAAGAAAGCTGCATACTGGAAAAAGCTGAATCGTCGAATGGCTCATGACCCCTTTCATGCAGTCAAGAAGGCTCTGGTATAAATCACACTATTTGTTCATCCCCGTATTCACTTCCTTCATAGAATCAAGGGACAGCAGCGCCCTCCATCTCAGCGAGTATTTTGGAGTCTTTGCCCGACGACGAACCGCGTCGCGCACAAGACGAAGAAGATGCTAAAAATTGTATCGGCGTAGCTTTCTTGGGTACGTGTCATCACTCAGTGACATTCTTGCTGATTTATTGGGATAGGTGGGGCTGATACGACTGTTTCGACCATTACATCGTTTTTCTTGGCTATGGCCATGTACCCCGAAGTGCAGCAGAGGGCTCAAGCAGAGATAGATGCTGTCGTTGGCTGCGAACGGCTCCCAGAGTTTAGTGACCGTGAACATATGCCTTACATGCAAGCCCTCATCCAAGAAGTCATCCGATGGCAAAATGTCGCCCCCCTTGGTAAACAGCAATATTGTTATGGTCGACCATAAACCTATAACTTTCCTAGGGCTTCCCCATCGGACTACCCGGGAAGACGAGTATAATGGTTACCGTATCCCTAAAGGTACTATCGTTATTGGATGTAGCTGGTTCGTTCAATTTTCAAACGAGTGCCCACCCTAGTTAATTGCGCTCGCCACTTTCCCATCCAAGGTCTATCCTACATGACCCAATCATGTACCCACAGCCACATGAATTTATACCGGAACGATTCCTGAAGGACGGTAGGATTAATCGTGATGTCAGAGATCCTCGGGTGGCTGCGTTTGGATATGGACGCCGGTAAGTGATGTCCGTTACGCCTATTCTCTTGACATTCATGATGCAGAATATGCCCGGGTCGATTCTTGAGCGAAAACTCCATGTTTAGCGTCATTGCTTCGGTGCTTGCGGTCTTTAACATTAGCGCGCCTCTTGACGAAACCGGAAATCCCATCCAGCTCAAGCCGGACATGTCGACTGGCCCATTGTCGTAAGCCATAGTTACACCTCTGGTAACCGGTAACCCCACACAACAGTCTGATCATGTGCAGGTACCCTGCTCCATTTGAGTGTGTTATTAAGCCTCGTTCAGACGCTGATGAACAACGAATTCGAGACGCAGTAGTGGAGTTTCTGTGATTCTTCTTTCATCTAGCGCCAGTGTTTGGAAATGGGTATATATGTATATCAACAATATGGAAGCAAATGAATCAAGCCTGACTAATACATTGAACATGAGTGCCTTATTGTGTCTTCGCCTTCTTTGACACTCGCGCTGCGGCCTCCAAGGATTCAACCAGATCACTTCCAAGTTGGAGTAGAATGAAAGTGGGTACAACAATCCAGAGCCTGAGATCTGATTAGCGTGAGGGGAGTTATAAGAACGGGGTCCACTCGCCCATTGGGAATAATCCAATAGATAACCAAATCCGAAAGGGAGTTGTGCCCGACAGCGCAATAACCGCAATAGTATTCCTGCGCCCAGTACAGGACGGTTTTAGCCAATGTCATCAGGGCCCCAGAGAACCCAACGAGGGTTGCGGGTGGCCAGGCAACGACGTGGGCGAGGTAGAGGTAGGCAATATTAATCAAAGTCTCAATAACATTGAGAAAAGCTGTAATTGACAGTGTTAGTGACACCCGCGTCAGGTCTTGGAACTCACATTGCGCGTTCGTAAAACCGTTTCCAGAACGTAGTGCTGCTACACCGTAGATCTAATAATAATTCTCAGCCACGAATCGAATGATTTATGATTTCTGTACATAATCAACCTGTTACCCAGTAATCAGTCTAATACGAATTCCTGAATAGCAAGCGTACTGACTTCTTGGTATATAGCATATGGTTTCCAGAGCCAATGCAAGTCGCCGCCCTAGTATACAATCAGACAATAAAGAAGAAGTTGTATTCGTGGTAAGGCAAACCTTCATAGACCTTGGCCTAGAAGAGCCAGAACCTGCGCTTAAGAGATTGGGGCCACCCAAAAACTACGATCAACATACCGCATGAAACAATAACCAACATCCCAAGCAATAACCGGCACAGTAAGTAAAAACCAGAGCGAAATCCAGGTGTGGGTTTTTGGTTTGGAAGTCATGGGATAAGGAAGAAAGATGAATACCGGATCGCGGTGGGAAGTTTAGAATTTGGCACGCTGCGGGTCCAATCAGCTGTGTGAATAAATGGGGACTCACTGGTCCTATGTATTATCGGGCTTATCGGACTCTACTCCCCAACTTGGGGGCAGGGCCGCAGCATGGGGAGATATCATTGCGTATTCCTTATACTTATCGATAGGCGTATACATCGTTTCAAGAAATTTACATGCTGTCGAGTATGACGACACTCATGGGTGTAAAAAGCATAGGCGACGACTGAGTCAAATTCGGTGTCGATGCATCAAAATCAAAGTTTCGACCAAGTGAAACAATAGGTGTGATCGTTTTTGGGACTCAAGTTATCTCATCCAACCTCGGCACGATGCACTCCCGCACTCGCAAGGGGACGCTCCTTCCGGTATTCTTTGCTTGCCTTTGCCCTTGCCCTTGGCTTGTGTATTCCCTGCCGCAGGATCGTAGTCAAATGTAAATTCATTCCCAGGTTCGATATCTTCTGTAGCCACAAAGGCGAGGTATGGGGTATACATCTAGATGTCGGGGATTGTATTATTGGCTCGGGTTAGAAACGGAGCCCAGACCTCCGGGACATTATCATATACGACAAGGTATACCCGTAAATTGGGGCTGCACGAATGGCTTTTGGTTGTCAATGGTTGAAAGGGTGGACGAACGAAAGAGCTCACTTGATGAAGCGCGTCCAATTGCCTACTATGTATAAACTCGTTGCTGTCTAGGAGAGTAGGAATAGCCCACCGTGACGTTTCGAGTCCACGCTATATGCGTGCGACACTCGCTCAGAGTCATCAACGTTCTCCTGGCCGTCTAGGTCAAAGCAGTAGACATTATCTACCAAATTGTCGGCGCTTTCTCTTGTCCTAATATATTATCTCGATAAGTGTTGTCACGTTGAATCAAGATGTTGGTAATACGTACAAGAGCAAACTGCAGTGCCATCCTGGGTGAAACAGCTGCTGGTTAGGGATAGAAAGTGACCCACCCTGTGTAAATGCCAAGTACCTTCCCTCGTTCTACATGCACAGGAGATCTAACGCCCCAACCTCGATTCCTGGTCTTAAATATTTCGATGGGCACATCCCGTGGACGTTGCGCAACACGGTTAATACAGTGCATATCACATTCACAACACTAGCAATAAATCATGTTTTCAAAATTGCCACAAGAACTGCAAAATAAACCCACTCGATTGCATTCAATAACAATAACACCGGGTGGGCATGTAAAGTTGAATAAACCCTGGTAGGTCAAGGGTTATTCGTTCACTCGACATTCTTTTTGTTCGACTAACCTCCGAAGTGTACGCGTACCCCCTTCTCCCATCACTGTCAAGGAGTTCAGAAGGATCTTGGCAGCCACATGTTTCAGCCGAAGAGCAATCCCCGCATTCACATTTCACGAAGAGGCCGTCATCCTCAAATTGAGGGATACCAGGGGAACTGAACCTGGCCATGAGATGTGCGCCCTCCGATCAATAGTGGGTTGCGTACTAGACATATCCTGTTTCAATATATTCAAACCCGGGGGGTACGTCGGGCACCTCATCATCATCAACCTCATTCGAAAGCGTTATTTTGGCAGCATGGCACGAATGCGCAGCATAATTCCATTCCATATACAATTTATCTCGCCTGTAAACAAATGAGGAATAAATAATACATGCCGTGAGTGAAACGGGCCTAACAGTGACCGAGGTTTTTTGAAGATGTTTGCGTTGGACTTCGCTCGGACAGGGAGCGGGGCAATTGATCGAGGTGGCTGTGATCGTTTTTCGCGGAGGCGCAACATCTGTTCTTCAAGGTCGATCTCAGGCGATATCCTCAACTTCTCCTCATAGGCTTGTGCCCGAAGTCGCGTCTCATCATTGTGAACATCGAGGTCAAACCAAAGTTCGATTTCTTGGGACTCGCGCGCTAGTCTATTACGATGAATTTTTTGGGCGTGTTTCCAGCGCCTGAGTATTCCGGGGTCAAGGTACGAATTGTTCCACGTTACGTTCGTCCCATCGGGACGTTTCCAATTTCCCCACCGAGCCTATGCAATTTCAATGGCACAGTGGTTGCCGAATGGGTTCCAAGATAGCTACCTCGTACCTTAATTGTAACGCGCGTGAGTAAATTTGGATACATTGGTGAACTACCCAACTCACCTCACCTCTCCACGATGATCGACCTCCTCGCCCACAATCTCTACGGGCCACTCGTCATTTTCATCTGCACCAGAAGCATCAGTAAAGTGCTCAGAGGGAGAATTCGATGGCCGCCAGAGTTCGTTATCAGAGCCGTCTGACATTCCCGGTTCTGGAGTACTAATGCCTGAGGCGCGAAGTTGTCGAACCCAGAGCCGAAAACCTTGGACTTGCAAACAGGGGTTCACCATAAATCAATATTATGTAATATAAGTACTGGTATTCCCCGCTGACATGTGGTTGGAAACCACAGCAGCTTCCGAGTCGGAGTCAGCCATCAGGCTGACAGCCTCATGCATAGTTCGCCAGCGCAGCACAGGTTTAAAATACAGCCTATAGGCTATCGCCATTATTACCAGAAAAGTATATTCCACGGATGTTTACCATCGACGAGACTTGGACTATGCGAATAATTCGAAAAAATAATTACTACCAAATACGAAAAATATGTCCATTGATGGCAGACTGCTAATGCGGTGGCGGTGAGGCCTGCTTGATGAGATCGGAAGCCTGAAAGCAGACGTAAGCCTTCAAGCGGCCTCGGCGTAATTGAGAACTGACCTTCTCTGCGATAGCATAAACAGTCGGCTGCAAGTGTGCCGCAACGAGCATAGGAATAACACTGGGGTTGGCCACACATTAAATAGCAATTCGCATGCGGCAAAGGAAGCTTCCATGCCTTGCGTCTACGACTCTCAGGTTCGTAGTTCCGTATACCCGCAGGTTTGGGTCAACGACACCTGCAGATCATATCATATCAATCATCTGATATTCCCAGAAGACGCGGCAAGTACCTCCGATGTTCTGGGGTGCGAGAGCAGCGGTTCCTGATCCCACCCATTAGACTCCGCTTATCAGTGAAGGGACGGACTTACCGCATCCGTGGAAAACAGACTATGAAGCGTTAATGGAAATGAAGAATCTTGTACGAAAATGGGACTCACCCCAGCCATCAGGCGCGCATAGCTAAGGGGATGGTTTAATAGCGTTTGGTAGGATCATTAAGGGGAGGCGTACTCAGCAACGGCAGTATCGCTTGTAATGTTGGGTGCTGGTGTCGAAGGTGTCTCGATGATGGACGCAAGAGGCTCAGTTTGGGAGAATTTCCGAACGAGGTGTACCCCCATTTCCAACAGTTGTGAATCTACCGCTTTGGGTCAATGCAAGTAACAGAGTTAGCATCTGCAGAAACGTACCAAACGAGAAGCTAAAGTAGCGAGGGTCAATGAGGGGTGCTGCAAGCCCATCTGTGGTATTAATGTGCTGGTAGCCGGGAGTGTCATGAAATATCGTAACGGGAAATTGGGATCCGGACTCACGACGGTTCCCCTTGAAAATGGTCGCTAAAACGTGTAGCAGTTTAGCATAAGAGATAGAGATCAGATGGGTCGGCACACCTCCAATAAAGCAAACATCGATATGTAACTCCGCCCGGGCAATGGTGGCACAGTTGTTGAAACCGCCCCGCCCGCTAACAAAACAATGTGGGGTCAACAAGATTCGGAATTCAAACACAGAGGAATAGGGTATACATGGTTGCATGCCAGATTCGAGCTGCCCGACCTTTCCCTCTGCAATAAACTGGCGTTGTAACGCATACTGTGCAACCTGAAGGGGACTCAGTGTGCTCTTGGAGATTTCTGTATCCAACTGTGCCATCATAGATGTGACACTGCTGCTATTGAAGAAAGCCTGGAGAGGATGGAACGCAAATATCGGGGCGGTTTCTGCGAATATGCCGTCATGGGTTGTGTTGCTGGGAAAGCGGTTAATGAGCGGAGGAAATAAGTGAAGGTTGAGCTATTTACTATCGAAGCATTTGCTCGGCGCTAAATGTTGCATTATTGCGAACCAAGTCTGTTGCGAGTTGTAAATCGAGGGCTAAGAGCCAATGTGCGAATGATATTACCCCATGTGGAGGTGCAGGCTCTTTCAACAAAAAGTCCGAACCAAGTAGCATATGATCCTGCACCATAATCAACATATGTGAGAATGACAATAGGGTATTCAGACTGAACCTGTAGATTTTCTCCTACACCAGGTAGGTCGATCAATGTCTGTATTCCGAGGCTCTTCAAGAGTGTGGCATTGCCAATTCCAGAGAGTTCAAGGAGTTGCGGGGTCTTGATCGAGCCTTACGTTTCAAAATATGAGTCTGGGAATTATTGGGAAGAGAACGTACTAACCAGTAGATAGAATAACCTCCTTAGTCGCAGACGCAGCACATGTTTGGTTACCTCCAACGATATTCACGCTTTTGGCGGTATACCCAGCCGGAGTTTTTTCGAGTACTATTTTGGTTGCCTTTGGGAGTCAGGTATGAGTTCACTCCTAATTCTCAACGAAACCGACGCACTTGTGCTCCTACGAGTACGAGCAGATTTGGTCTGTTTTGGTTAGGAACAAAGAAGGCAGTGGCTGAGTAGGATCTTTTGCCGGTTGCTGGGTCCACCGATCGGGGAGACTGGAATACGCCGGTCGCGTTGCCCGAATCCTTGGCTTGGCATCAGATCTTGTGCCCGGATCGGAGTGTTAAACAACCTACAGGATCACCATTGGCGTGAGCGCCGCTCTTGAGCAAAACAGATAGGTACGGGGCGACGAGGTCTCCAGAGAAGGTCGCATTGGTA
This sequence comes from Infundibulicybe gibba, assembly GCA_015501065.1. Lineage (NCBI taxonomy): Eukaryota > Fungi > Basidiomycota > Agaricomycetes > Agaricales > Omphalinaceae > Infundibulicybe > Infundibulicybe gibba. The sequence continues at coordinate 6,134 of JADNYI010000143.1, read as the reverse complement.
CTGAACCCAATTCTCAGAGGACCAGACTCCCCTTCGAATGCGGGATTGACTCCGGGAGTCCCTACAACACCGGGAATGACGTTAGGCTGGCCAGGCGTGACGGTTTCAGACTTCTTAAAGGACGGAAGAAGCCCGTCCCAATCCCACCCAGGGTTCCCTAGAGCCCCCCACGCGTCATATTCTGGTTTGGACGCTCGTGCGTACACCATGAAGTTGAGTGCACTGGATCCTCCAAGAGCTTTGCCCTGTAAGGTAAATATATCACCCTGATTTCCTAACTGACGGATTTCCTCCATCATACCTTGGGACGCCAACAACACGATCATTCAGGTTTTTTTGAGGGACTGTAGCGAAATTCCAATCAAGGTTCGGGTGTCCAATACCTTGTCCGAAGAAGACTAAGCATGAGGTTAGATCAAGCACCAGCGGCTGTGTTTGGGTACGGACACGGAGTGTTGATGAGGGGTTCATCGGGTTGGAATTGACCCGCTTCAATAACACCGATGTTGACTCTAGGGTCCTCGGAGAGTCTAAGACGCGATATTAGTAGATAACATGTATAACCTGTGGGCATACGCGTTACTCACCTTGCTGCAACTGTAAGCCCGGCTGTTCCCCCACCTAACCCGAACCTAATAAGCCGAGCGCGGATGTTATAACAATAAGCCATACCAACGATAAGATAATCAAATGTGAGAGCGGAGAAGGCTTTCGCGTCCGATATGAGTCCTGGCAGGATCTTCAATCAATACAGTCGCTGGCAGCCTGATTGAACTTACCATGAGGGCGGTTGGCGTAAGCCAAGGTGCAAGCTATAAGAATTGGAGCACTATTCTGTTGCGCATACTGCAAGCTGGGGAGGAACTTGGGACAGGTGCTGTCGAGTGGCTGAAGTGAACACTTTTGAGGCTCAAATCCCGCAGATTCAAAATCAGGCGGTCAGTATTACCAGAGATATAATTAAAGTGGAGCAGCCTTGGCCCGTTCCCACCTAAGAATAGAAAGGGGTCCGCAAGAGTGGCGACGTGTAATGTCAGCCGTCGTGAGCGTGCTATTGGGACGTTGCTGAGATATCCATGTCAATAACCATCAAGTTCGAAGTGACAGCTGAAATCATTTCTGTATGGATCCGATGTTGAGATGAATGGTACCGTAACCGGCGCGTGCTATGTTGCGCACGTTTGTTGTTGGAATAACTTCAAGCTCATGTTTTTCACACTTGGGTGTGGATGACGGCCGCCATCATGATCGAAGCCTCAAAATGGTAGGAGATGAAGGGGAGATATCATTACCTCAAAATATTGGTTCTTCCTATGATGCAAGTGTATTTCTACGTACTAATGGATGCCCACAGCCAGATTATTGAAAGATAATCGCTCCTAGATGACCTTGATTATCGATAAACCGGTGGGAGTGTGAGTGAAGCCGGATGGATATTGGGCCTACCATGCTGAATTATTCGTGTGTGGGAGAGGGCAGCCAGGGGAAGGCACTCTCGAAGCATCGGCATGACCGGTCGCAGTACCACAACAAAAGTCATTATAGCTTCTGATGAACCAATGGCAAGAGTGCCTAGAATGTAACTTGGGTAGTTACCAGCGTGGGTACAACGGAGTAGATCGTTGTAGCTTCTGAGGAACTAAGAGTGTCCAACTTTCAAATACGACACCACGCGAAGTGGCCCGTGGTGTGTAATAGGGCTTACGAGGCATTTCTGTGCGAGACGCTTCCTTCTAACCCACCCCTTCAGTTGCGATGGCCTGAGCTGTTTGCGATAATGATTTGATCATTGTGGCCTGGTGGAGTGTTGTCGGTACATGTGACAGAATTCGGTAAGGCAGCTTCTAGGCAGGATCCATAAGCGAGGGCTCTGTTGCTACGTTTCAACCATCACCACATTCCTGACTTTTCGGTGTTCAGTGTTCAGATTTGAAGTCCTTTCCTGGATTCATCCGCCATAAGCAACCTACTGAGACGTGCCAAGCTACGGCTAATGACCGAACTCACTTGTCTACTGCCAATCACGTCCGACAGCTGTATCTGAGACAAGTCTGGACGGCCAGGAATGAATCATGGAACTAAGGCGACACATTCGGCAAGAGCTATCAGGGTGGCGGGTGTTACTTGGAAAAGAAAGGCGGGAGGTCAAACACGTGGCGGTCATTGAGCAGATTTTGGGAAATTCAGGGACCCGCTGTTCATTGGTGCACCGGTTGGAGGGGTCAGTCCGAGTCTCTTTTTCTTGTCTCACAAAAAACTAGATCATTCCTGGTGGGCATACTGTCTGGCGAACCCCCAAAGCTCAAGCAGAGAGTATTAAGAGGGTTGTGACGATGGGCTTGGTTCGATTGTTCACGCGTCGGTCAATGCGACGCCCAATGGTCCTCGTCCTTCTCCTTGGCCTTGTCGTTTTTCTCGCGGGATATCTCAAAGATATCGCCTACAACTCATTGCACCCCCCTCGTGTCGAAATCAAAACGATGATAGAGCCAGTAACAGTCACCCGGACGCGAACTGCATGGGCGCGAACGACACGCACTATCTTTGCCGAAGGCACAGATCCCACGGCTTTACCTCTTGCCGCTCAAGGTCCTCAGCATCTTGACGCGAGACAGTACTCGGACTCGGAAAGTCTTGAAGCTGACACTGATTTACCCCTGGGTAAGCACGAGTATCGGTTCGATGGCCTCTTGGAGGTCAACTCAAATGGAGGACATCCTATTTTTGAGCTCATCGCAAACGCCGAGGCGGCCTGGCGGGAAAAACTTAGCAAGGCAAGCACGACACTTGATGAGGCAGTGGCCCAGTATGAGCGCCGGTATCGAAGGCCACCTCCATTGGGATTTGATGATTGGTACGTGTTTCAGCTGTTTGTCCCCTCGCCCACTCATCTTTGGCATGTCAAGGTGGGCGTATGTTGAAGAACATGAAGTGCAACTCCCGGATGAATATGACCAGATCCATCTAGACTTGGAACCCTTTTGGGGAATGGACCCAGAGGATCTCCAAAATATCGAACGTGAATGGGAAGGCCATGCAGATTCATGGACAATTGGGAAGGACGCAGATAGCCCTATTAGTTTGCTGAATTTCTCCCTCCCTGGAAACGACGACGCTAGATCTGACTTGGCTGCCGGCGCGTTCCAAGTGATGGAATTGCTCGAAGAGGTTGAAGAATTCATTCCTCCATTTCGAGCCATATTTTCTCCCCATGACAATCCGAACTTGCCCACTGATTTCGAGCTCAAAGAAATGGCCTTGGAGGCAGCACAATCTCCCTTGGGGCAATGTGTGTATTATTCTATACTCAATGTCTCCTGCTGATGCTCGCTATCTCAGACATTGACGTTAATTCCCCTCCGGAAGTCAAACTCCACGGCTGGCTATCAGCCTGTGATCCTCTATCACGCGCATGGCGCGACCCCATCGATTGGTCAAGCACCCCTCCGCCTCCCAAGAAAAAAACCTTCATCTATAACCATCGCGAAGCCATGGATCCGTGTCAACACCCATCCCATTTATTGCTCCACGGCCAGTTTGTTTCACATCACACAGGCCCCGTCCCACACCGTAAAATGTTCCCACAATTTTCATACTGCCCTACTTTATTACACCATGACATTATGGCGGCCATGCCAATCAACTGGGTTGAAGACATTTACCCCCGCTCAGACGACCCCCCATGGGAAGAAAAGTCGGATGAGAGACTTCAATGGCGCGGTAGCAATACGGGCATATGGCACGATGAAAATGTGAATTGGAAAAATGCGCAACGGGCCCGGTTGGTTGATTGGGCAGCAAATGGTTATAGCGAGAACATGACCGTCCTGAAACCAACCCGACATCCAAAAGAGAAGATTGGAGAAGGAGTGCAGGTCAAGAAGGGTAAATACAGCCCTGGGATGTTGGATATTGCGTTTGCTGGTAAACCATTGAGCTGCGCAACGGAAACATGCGAGCAGCTGGCCAAAATGTTCGAGTACCGGAGGGCCCATGACAACAAAGCTGCAGGCAATTATAAATATATATTGGACGTGAGCACGTTCTTGATCTACCCCAGGCAATAATGCTGACGGTGCTGCAGGTTGATGGTAACGGGTGGTCGAGCCGTTTTAAGCGCCTTATCACGTCAAATTCACTGATTTTTAAGTCAACCATCTATCCTGAGTGGTATTGATTTTCTTTCCTTTCCCTTCCCGACCCTTCTCTTAGCCATCTGCGATATAGGTTTACTGATCGAATAGCACCATGGGTACACTATGTCCCTGTCCAGATCGATCTTTCCGACCTATACGATTCCCTACTTTTCTTCCGTGGCGATTTGAACGGGGAGAATGCGCATGACGACCTCGCAAAACGCATCGCCTATGCAGGCCGGGAATGGAGCCAAAAATTCTGGAGAAAAGAAGATCTGACGGCATATATGTTTCGGTGTGTCCAACCCGCTTAATCATTTCACGGTGCTGAAACTTGTCATCAGATTATTTTTAGAGTACGCTCGAGTAATGAGCCCAGAGCGAGATGCGATGTCATATAACCATTGGGACTCTCCCGATCTCGCAGATAGTTCATGATAATGGGCGTATGTTTGGGACCTAGAATAATTAGCTTACCTGTACGACTGTGGATCCAGTTCAGACATACATTTACACTGGTTGATAGAGGGACTCTTTTCTTGCGCTACATTATGTGTATCGAAGGTCGCCTTCGGCGACAACCTTGCTTTTTTAAGCTCTCATTGGCATGAATGGATTGTCGGACGATCGCGCATTGTCGACTGTTGATACAAGTTTGCGGGATTTGTCTTGGACAAAGAATGGCACAGGTTACTATATATAGCAATTATGACCGGGAATGACTTGACAAGCAAGGTGATATATTACAATGATGATGAGCAAATTTAATTTGAACATTTGCCAACTATAATAAGTAGGCATTAAGCAGCTTTATGAATGAACGAAGTTCAGAGGAAATTGGAGGCATTCCTAACACTGAGCTTAAATTGCAAGCTCAATCTACAGTATATTCAGGAGGAAATTCGTGATCAAGCATTCGTAGGCCACTGTCAACATGATTCACTGGTAGTGACCGAGGTGGTCTTGGGGGCCTTTTTCGTCTGAGGTCTTCATACTCTCGGGCTTGGGCGATAATCACAGAATTCGAAGCCTGCCCCTCCAATGCAAGCGGAGGCGGATTCAGATGGGTCATGGATCCCTGGGTCGGCGAAAGATCGTCCAGTGATATCGACTCTGGATCTTTAGCGTGACCTAACCCTCACATTAGGCGTGCACTCCAGGGAGTGGAATTATACTCACGGTAGCTTGGGTACTGGCGGGGGGCTCCAAATCCAGATGAGTGGCGCCGCCGCCAGAACTTGAAAACAAAAAAGGCAACGACGGCGAAAATAAACAGGGCTACCCCAACAATAATCCCAATAATCGTCGAAGAGACTGGTGCCGGCCTGGTGGATGTTGGTGAGGGCGAAGGGATCCGGGTTGCAGTTGGAGTCGGGTTGGCGGTCGTTGCCAGGGCCGTTCCTTGTTGAGCAAGGGCATAATCGAAACGAAGTGTCTGCTGGCTTTTCGGAGTGACTACAAGTGTATGGGAGCCTTGCGGTAGCAAGCCCGAATCATACAGTTGATTATTCCATGTAATGTCGGAAGGCTGACCCGGCGAAGTAAAAGTCTTGGTTGCAGCACCATCCAGCACAAATTCTGCCAGAGCTGAGTTCCCGGGAGCACTTCCCTCTATCACGGCGTAAAACTGGATACCGGTGCCTATAGTAAAATTTGGTGAACCCCCCTCCAGGGGACGATTATATGACTTACCATTGAATGGTATAGAAATAGATGCGGAAGTAGTACCATCCGCAGCACGGCTGGTACGACGAAAATCGAAATCGGAGGTCGCGGATCTCCAATTTCCGGTGTAAATTATGTCCTCGTCACGGTCATCAATCAAGAGCGTTTTTCCACTCTGATCAGTCTTGGGGGATGTCGTATACAGGAAATGGTCAAGAAAGAAATTAACCTCAGGTGTGGTGTCCGTAGTTTTGATTATTAAAGAGTGTTGGTCGTTGGAAAGATTGTCTGCAGAAAATGCTGCTGGGCTGTAGGAACGAGTGTCATTTCCGG
>JADNYI010000142.1:0-94680 GCA_015501065.1 Infundibulicybe gibba | reverse complement strand
CCCAACTTTTCATCTCCCCTCCACATCGACGTTCAACATTCAACCTCGACGATGGGCAACTGTATCTCCACCATCGACCGCGCTAGAAATGGAAAGAAAAATGCTATCGACAAGCGGATAGAAGAACTGATAGAAGAAGATAGCAAAAAGCGCAGACGCGAGCACAAATTCTCCTCCTGGGTAGGTTCCCCTTTTCCCCTTTCCCGCTGCAGCGATAACCGACACCTTTCTAGGTTCCAGCCAGTCCGGAAAGAGCACGATCGTGAAACAGATGAAGATCCTTTACGGAAGGGGCTTCTCCGACGCAGAGCTGGCCAGCTTCCGGCCCATTATTTACAGCAATGTTCTTCATTCGGCCCAATCAGTCGTCAGCTACATGCGGAAAACTGATCTCGAGTGTGTCAATGATGGAATCATGCCCTTGCAGAAAAGATCCTCAACTATACCCTCGAGCCCTCAGACGACCCACATTTTCCCCCCGAAATCGCAGACGCCATCCACCAACTATGGAAAGACCCCGTTATTCCAAAGGTCATGCATTCCAACAAGTTCTATCTCATGGATAGCGCAAGCTAGTACGTATAATTACTGTTGATCTCCTACTCTCAATCTTACATTCATCTAGCTTCTTTGATGAAGTCCTCCGTATTGGCGCACCGGCTACCTCCCAAACGAGGCCGACGTCCTCAGAGCATACCTCAAGAGCCAGGGGATTACAGAGACTCGCTTCATCATGGGTCAATTACAGTTCGTTTACCTTTCTTTTTTCTTCTTCTCTCCATTCACTCCATGCCAGAATGCACATGTTTGATGTGGGCGGCCGATTCGGGAGCTCGGAATTTAGAGAATGGATACATTACTTCGAGGGCATCCAATATCTATCATCTTCTGCGCAGCATTAAGTGAATACGATCAAGTTCTGCCGGAAGAACAGAATCAGGTTTGCCCATGTGTCCCGTTTGCCAGTCACCCACGCCACGTAGAATCGTATGGTCGAGTCGCTCGCACTCTTTGAACATGTCGTCAACTCGGGGTTGTTCCCCAAACATCTATTATTTTTTTGAAAAAATGACGTGTTCAGAACAAACTACCAATAGTGCGTCCCATCCATTTTTTCGAAATCAGCTGACACACATAGGTTCCCTGGAACGGTATTTCCCTGAATACACCGGTGGGCAGATCAACAAAGCGCCAAATACATTCTGGGGCGGTTCATGGACCAACCGGGCGCAGCTTAGCGTGTACCCACAGTATGTTCCTCTGCTGACGATCCTAGGTATCGATTGATTCTTCAACAGCTAACGCAACCACCGACACCACCAATGTTTGCCTCGTCTTCGCTGCAATTCGGGAGACAATCCTAGCGAAAGCGCTTAAGGACTCGGAAGTCCTGTAACTACCCCCGCGTTTTTGTATATTGTGTTTCCGTTGGAGGTTGTATTTGTATTTCGGTATGTGCCTTCATTTGCTGCTCTCAGCGCTGTTGTCCACGATACCGCGCCATCAACCACAGCCATCAGTGCTATCACTGATGATGCGCGACGGGACAATCCCATCTCATCTCCACTCACGAGTTGGCCGCACGATCCGAGCCCATTCTCAATCTCTTTCATTCGACTCAAGCGGTACTAACTGGGGTGTTCTGTTTGAGCAGGTGCACATATCAACACTCATTACTTGCCACCACCCCCGCCAAGCCGCATCACGCAACGCTCCCTCCCTTCACTACCCGCCGGTCTTGGATATGTATGTGTAGTCGAAGAGGTACACCCGCCCAAATGTGCGGCCCAAAGCCCGCTGTACAAATCTTGGATAGTGGTCCCTCGACAACAGCCATGATGTCTCCGCCCACTCGGGGATCTGGACAAGCTGCGCCTCCACGTCCTGCGCAAATGCCCAGATCGAAGAGGTCGGCGCACATCCTGTGGGCCGTTATATTTACTGTGACTCTGCGTTGGCTAGCTGTCTTGAGGGTTGTTTGTACCCTGGGCGGTGTTCCATTTCTTTGATCTGTGGAACCCAAGGGGTTGGTACGCCTGTCGTTTGGATATTACTGCTGCGCACCTGGTGGTCGACAGTGGACTGGTGAGCTGGAGGGAGCTTGAAACCGGCCTTGAAGGTTTTGAATACTCAAATATATATCCCTCGCGGCTCTCATTAGGCTTACTTATAGGGAGCGATAAAACTTGTATAACGTAGCTAGGTGACAATCTATCAAGTTTTCGATGACAATATTCAAATTGAGAAGCTGATAAGATTTGGGTGAGGCCATCAGACACGAACGACTTGGATATCATGGAAATTAAGTATCATCGGATTCGAAGCGATGGACGTGGCTCATTCAATTCGAATGTGTCCTAATCAACGGAAGTGAATGCATGATATGCTCCAGCATATCATGCTTTCACTTTGATTAACTGGGACAGCATCACCATGAGCGTGAAATCGCACCTACCTCGCAGCATGCCGGGAACGCATTAGGAGCTGATCAAGCCAAGTTTGATGTGGACTCGACGGATAGGTGTTTCTTGCGGATACCGACAGCCCATGTTTAATCTGCACACGCCGTGTACCGATAAAAGCATCGTGTATTTGGCAGTCTGTGGCTTCCAGTGTGACGATCTTCGGGAACGATTTACTTTCCGTTGGTTTTGTTGCGAGCGTCGATAGTTTTTGACAGCTACCATGGAACCAACGTCCAGACTTTCGATACGCACATCGAGTAGGAGGTACAATTCGTTCTCATTTAGTCCATGCATCAGCAGTTTGGTGCGGTGGAACTTCACTGTGGAAGGAAGGAAAAATGGGCTCCGCCAGCATTGTATTCATAAGGACAGTAATGTCAGCTTGAATGTGTCGCAATACCCGCAAAGCGTGTTGTCGGCTCGCGAGCTCGGACCGATACCCTTCCGATCTATTCAAATTCCGACATACTTCTTTTTATAACCGCTGAATTGAGTTCCACTCGCAACCTGCATGGCATTCAAGTCAGAGCTCTCCCCTCCCCAAATCCTAGAGCTGATCCAGTTGTTCATACTATAACATGGACCGCAATATCAATATTGGCACCTAGTCCTATCTCAGGCTCGAAAGGCAACAATTCGGACCGCCTTTCAATTTGCGCAGCTTGGGGTGCTTCTGCTGCTGACTGCGGACGAGCCTCTTCGCCACTCGGAAGGCTTCCCACTCTTTCACAACGAGGCATGGATATGATCTCGGATGGCTTTATAAACGACATGGTACAAGGGTGTTGACTTGACTTTTCACCACGTTCGCTCTAATGGCCAATCTTATTTCAGATCCCCGCATTGACGATACCACCGCCTCCACCGTGGCTAAACCTGAGGGCGTAATTCAGGATAAGCCCCTCGCCCGCATGCAAGTACTGGGCAATCAAGACGTTCTCCGGGAGATCTTTAGTCATCTTGCAAGCAACTCAGACGATCCAGCCAATCCGAAGAACAAAGGGGTCTTATTTCGGGCTGCGTTGACGTGCAAAGCCTTTATGGAGCCCGCGCTTGATTCATTATGGTGGTCAATGTCGTCATTCATGCCCTTGTTGAAACTATTGCAGAATTTTCAACCGATCGAAGACGGCGATAACATATTCGTACGTCATGCCTATTCCTTGTATAATTACCCTTGGTGTTGATCAACATACAGGCATTCTGCAATAGCTTTTCGGTGGAAGACTGGGCACGGTTCGACTACCATGCAAAACGTGTGCGGGAGTTTTACTACCATACCGTCCAAACCCAGAAGATAAACATGTGCACCCTGTTCCACCTCGGCCAATGCCGTTCCGCAGTGTTTCCAAATTTACAGCGGGTCACCTGGACAGCATCGCTATCCCCTTCTATTATCCTCCTCGCCTCGTCGACCTTAAAATACCTTGATGTCAAGACCAACGAGAGCGGCGACAATGCCATCATTATGACCCTTATCTCGGTTCTCAGCCATCGCGCCCAATTCTTGACCGATGCCACATTCCGTGGCGTGTTATCAAAGTCTTGTCTGGCCTTGGTACCCAAAATATCCCCGCTTGTAACGCTCACAGTACCAGATCTGGGTGCTTCCATATCGATGACGTTCCTACGCGGATTAGGTGCTATGGGGCGTCTCCAGAACCTCCGCATTGATCTCCAGAACCCGGCTATTACACCAATCATGCTCCCGGGTCGTATTGGCTTTCCCGAGTTACGGACTCTGCATATTTCGGGACAGTTTGACATGATACACAAATTCATCACCGGGATCGTGAGCGACCAGATGGTATCCATTTCGGTATCATCCAAGCAGACAATCAAACCCCCTAGCTCCAAAGCTACCCCCACGAAGAAAGGTTCAGCAAGCCAGCGACCAACGCTTCTGGAACACGACAGTCAGGAGCCCCCAGATATTTTAGATCTATTAGGATTCATCGGGAACTGCTGGCATCATCTCGCTCGTCTCGACGTCGATCTGCCCAATATGTCCCCTAAATATCCGGACACGACGTCGTTCACGCTCTTCCAGCCCCTCCAGAATTGTCATGCTCTCACGTCCATTTCCATCAACGGATTCATGCGCCCCCCATCCTCAGATCAGGACATCGTCGATATCGGGTGTTCATGCCCAGGGGTCCAAAACCTTAGCATCCCGTTCTCCCCCCTCCCAAAAGGCTCTAGCACGGACACCAGCATCACTCGACTGCAACATACGCCAACCATTCTCGGGCTGCGTCTTCTCGCCCAGCTCTGCCCTCATCTCACGACTCTGCAGCTGTCCCTCGACACATCCGGTCTACCCAACGCTACAGGAGAACCGCTCGCCCACGGCCTGCAGGTGTTATCTGTGGGCGATTCGCAGGCCAAGGATGTGTACCTGGTGGCGACGCACCTGGACTGCCTATTCCCGCGGCTGAAGACGATACAAGCGACTGATCCGGTGGCCCCAAATGGTTGGGGGATGGTGGAGAAGATCTTGCGGGTATGCCAGGCGGTGCGTTCTGCTGAGCGCAAACGTATTGCGGTGGGGAAGCTATAGTTAATGAATTCGTTTTGCCATTTGGTAATAAAATTTGCAACATGGCTGCTACTATTCCCCACGAGTTGTGCTGGCTCTACCCGAGCTACTCCAGACGTTATATCGCGCACCAGAAATATGATCGTCCTTCTGCGTAAAACCTACTATGTATCGCATCGGGTGCGGCTAGGATACACTCTCTCAAGTGGCCTCGACTTCCCGTCTGGGAGATACGATCTTCCTATGCGAGAGGTCAGGGTGATAGTTGCCTTGAGCCACTTTATGAGTCGGGAAGAACCCGTATTCTTTCCAAGCTGGAAGCGGCCTAATTTGCGATTGTTTGGGCACCTCCGCCACATCATCGATGAAGCATCAACAAATCAAAAGACCCTCACCTCCAGGTTCCTGTTTGCACATTGCTCGAGCTAACATTCAGTGATAGTTCTTGAAAATTGTTCTACCGTCGCCAGCCCAGCCGGACAAGGCCTACGTTGTTTCGTAAGATGCATTATCATGTTTCCAGTGGGGCGTTCTTAGCGTCCCGAGCGTAGGCCGATTTTGACTCTACGCCCTCCAATCGTCATTTAACTCATTTGCAAAGCCGCCTGCCCAATGGACCGCCGAAACCCGGCAGAAGGGGAGCACGTTTTGATCAAGTATACCGAAACGTAGCTTCGGGATTGTGCTGAACAAAAACTGCAACGGCTCTCCACAGAGTTCTTTCCCGTTTTCATAAGTGCACCAGATCCATAGCAGCACCCACGTCAATGACTCAACATCGTGGTAGTATTGTCGCTTCGGCGTGCGCCTGCGACCGCGGGTCCATGCGGCCTCGAGGAGATCAAGCAGCATGAATGGCATCGCCACCCAAGTCTACTCGGCTTTGCTCAGGGAGGGGTGGTCCCGTGGCACGAGATCAAAGCCGTTCAGGACACAATAATTGGGAACCTTGTCATACATTAGCTCAATGTATGACAAAATCAACAATCGCAGTGCCCTGAACGACCTTGCTCGAAGTTAATATTGCAGTGACAGATCCCACGGTTTCCCACCCAGTCCCACCCCTCTACATATGCAACTGACCGGGGAAGATCGTCAGATTGATAGGGAAGTGGGAGAGAAGGTACCCACAACGAAAGCAATCCCAGAACGCGCTCCAAAACTCGCCTGCGCGGTCGGTGATGGGATATGTCCTGTGAAATCTAGTCATTCATAACACGTGCTCGCCTGGGCTGTCCTCGATCTTGATCCCAAGGACTCGGGACCGGGACCCTTGAGACCAGGCTAGTATAGCTTTGAGATCGTGTCAACTCCTTCCCAAGTTTTAGTTATACCACGAGGGCCTCGGAAGCTGCCAGTCATCTTGAGCGCCGGAATAAGGCGTCCCCTGAGTTCGTAGCCGCTGTGAATTGTTCTCTTCTGGAAGAGATGCCACAGTTCAGCAAGGTAGGACTATGTACTGAAGCAATAGAGGGGGATATTTTCATCGGAATGCGCTTGCAGCCCCGCTGCTATCTCGACCTCCTGAAACTCCTTCATCACTCCCCAATTTTGCAATATGAAGCGTCGGAGGGCGAAAAGGAGGATCAAAAAGGAGGGGAGGTCGCGGAGAAGGTTAGTCCTGAACGCTTGTAGATCATCGTAATACCACAGATAGGCGACGTCATCTGCAAAATACGTCAGCAGGAAAAGCGGAGAATTCAAAAATCAGACGCGACTCACTAACAATGTCCAGATCGACGACATGAGTCACCCAGAATGCGTGCAGGATCCCTTCTGCAGCATACAACTCACTTTGTAGCATGGCTATGCTACAGAGTGCGTTATATGCTACGCTCCGGAACCCCGGCGCTCCTTCGAAATCTCTTGAGGTTTTCCGCCTGTGAGCCCGCTTCCTGCTTCCTGCTGCCTCAACCACCTCCCTCGAAGTTCGAGACGGGGGGCGCTTTGAGCCCCCCATGTCCCGCGATTTCTCAGCTTCTTTGGGCGCGTCGGTTTCAGCCTTATCTGATCCCAAGATTAGAGCAATTGAAATTGAAAACGAACAGTGTATATCTGTTTCTCTCGCCATACTGAGTAGCAATACTAGGCGGGGTTCAAAGATGGTTCGGCTGAGCTGGGAGAACGTACTATTCATTCAAAGGGGAGTCACTGACAAGATCGTAAGAGGATGAGTGGAAGAACTCGATCAGATACAAAAGAGAAACGGACGGTGTTGAATCTACCGAGAAAGTGGGTAGGTTGCGGAAATTTTTATTAATGCCCATAGGGAATATAGATCTAGAAGGGGACGAACCTTCGGTCTTGGAGAACCGGTCATCTGGACGTTGTTTCTGAGAGGTCCAGCCTCGCCGGGCCTCATTGTGACTGAACGACAGTAGAGCGGAAACTGTAGCTGGAGTGGATACGAGCGCGAGTGGGGAACGAAAGCGATACCTTATCGATGAAATAAGATGCGAGGATGGTAGGAAAAAAACAAACAGTCCCAAACCGAGCTGCCACTCGGCTGGACGCTGGTGTCGCGCCACCGCTTGCTCTGTTGACACCTTGTTTATCATTGATCCATTGGTATCTTAAGAAATATCGAGCCAAGTCTATACTTCCACCGTCGACCAAGAGTTAAACTGGATGTCTATTTATATTTCATAATAATACCTGTGGTACCCAAAGTTTACAAGTAGTTATAGGTCTATCAAAATAAAGGGCGATTTTGATTCTAGTAAAGCTCGAAAAAATTAGGTATTAAGATTTGGGTTCTAGGGCGATGAGATATCCTATCGTCACGATTATGGTGCGGCCTAAATGTAGCATGAGTACCGAGGGTTGCTGGCACCTTGCCAACCAACTGGAAGCCAAGTTTCAGCCTGGGAGATAATCGAGGAAAGGAGGGTAACTTACCACAGTGCCAGCAGTCCAGGAGATGGTGAGGGTCGCTGTAGGGTATCAGTATCGTTGTATCGGAAGGGGTAGGAGCGACTTACTACTTGTTCTTGATCTGGAGCAGCCTCGCGTAGTTCGAGCCCCAGAATGAGTTCTGGTAGTCAGGCTCGTGGATGTCGGCCTCATTCTATTCAACGTGCAACCATTAGAACTTATCCGATGTATATCTATTGAGCATACATACCTGGTACGCGCCCGATCCAGGTGTGATTGCGCGGAACTGGTCAGCCAATTGACCCGCCAGAGTGTAAGACGCTTTCATATCAGCGACCGTTGCGTTCAGATCCCATGTGTTCACAAATAGCACCTTGACGATCAAATCAATTGTCATTCCGCGATCACATATTCTGCCCAGCGTACCTGGTACAGAGATTTCCTCCACGCCGGAGTGACGCTCGTGCCATCGGTGCTCCCATTGTATCCGTACGGGGTGGTGAAGTGGATCTGGGAGAAGTATGCCTGCTTGTTCGTCTCGACTGTCAGATTCACCAGCTGCGCACGACCTGCGGCGGTCGCATGGTTCGCCTGGGGAATTAGGCGCGAGCTGAGGACAGATGGGAATCCGATCGCCTGTATAAATGAAGTTCAGTGATACGCTTCAACCAAGGCGGGCGACATACGTCCTGGGTCCCCTCCTTGCCCTCGACATATCCCTGGAACCAGGTCCAGTACGAGTCGATCTGGATCACATTTGACTCCTTCGATCCCAGCGTGGAAGCCCTGTCGATAAGGGCCTTCATCGACGCACTGGCCTCGGCCGGGGTCAACTTGGGCGTGAGCAGAATCGCATTTCCAATCGACGGCTGAACCGAAGGTGAATCATGAGTGACGGGTCAAAGTATCGCTACTCACGGTCACATATCCGCCCCAACCTTGCTTGGCGAAGGTGGTCGCATTGTCCATGAACACCTCGAGGAATGACTTGTAGTTCTCATCGCTGATGTCCCAATTGATGTTGGCGCTGTAGCACGCGGATCAGCTACGAAGAGAATCAGAGGACTTGGGTGACCTACACTTGGACAGGCACGCGGGGAGTGGCACGGATGGAGGCCTCGAGGACGACGCCGAATGTCCCGCCGCCTCCGCCGCGGAGGGCGAAGAAGAGGTCCTGGTTCTGGCACGAGTTGGCAACACGGGACACGCCATCTGGGGTGACAATTTTGTATTGCAGCTGCAGAGGTCTTAGTTGATTGGATTGACGAAGATATGTGGATATATACCGCGCGGTCAACACCCAAGCCAAGTGTTGGCGAAAGGGGGGAATGGCCGCCGGCCTATAATCCATGTCAGTGGATCTGGAATAACAGAGAAATCCGCACCGACTAACCTGACCCCAGCCACCTGCAGCTCCGACCGACTCATCAGAGCCGCCGACGACCATCAATCCATTGTCGTCTGCGAATTTGTAGATGTCATTAAATTGCTCCCCGGCCTGCACGAACACGTGAGGATGCTATCTCTCTGAAATATCAGAGACGACGTACACCGAATGTGAGGGCATTGGCGCTGGAGTGGGCCGTGCAGCCCTCGGGGACGAAGTTCGCATTGTGAGAAATCTGGCGAAAGGTCAGGACCTGTGATATGAGGGCGGTGGTTGACGAGACTACGGACATATTTCATGTGATGCATCTGGAGCACGCAAGTTCAGATTAATGCGCATAGAAAAATGAAACGAAAGACTTACCCAGAGGGCCAGCGAATTCGGGGCTGAGCTTCGCCCAGGGAGATCGTGCTGGTGGACGCATTAATACTGTGAGCATCCAGGAATGAAGAAAGCATACCCCTGTGTTCTTGACGACTAGAGGCATGCCGGTGGTCATGCTGAAATTGTATGCCGCCGTGATGTCACTCGCGCCCTGGACATCAATCTAGACAGGGATTGAGACAAGCATGCACGCGAAGCTCGAGTGGACGTACATAGTATTTCGGGATACTGCCCTGCATGCAGCTCGCGGGCGCTTCGAATGCATCTGAGTCGACGGGCTCGGTCCAGTCTAGCTCGCATTGATCCCCAGTCGACATGCACATCTCCCATTGTGTCTGGAGTGATTAATGAGAAGTTAGTCACTGCGTCCACTGGAAAGTATCTAGTGCTTACGCCCATATATGTCCCAAAGAAGTCGGAGCGGTTCACTGGAACACGTCAGTACAAGCGGATGTAGTAAGGCATGAGAACATACTGTGGCTGTTGAATGTATTATCCTGGATGAATTTGCACTGAGTCATATCCGCCGTGACAGGATTGCCATTGTAGCTCGTGAAGCAAGGCAAGGACCACGGTTCACCGAGGTACAAGCGCCCACCAACGGTCGTGTTCAGGGCAATAAAGTCGGTAGCACTTGGGCTGGCTGGGCGTCTCGTGGCCAACGACGAGGCGAGACGCCCCGTAGATGCAATCAAAACGAAGAGGCCGAGACGGTTGTTGCGGAAGTACATCGCTGGTGAATGATAGAATAATACCGTAGTTTGACCTGGTATTTATACCATTCCCTGGCCACAGTAAGCTCTCCGGTGATCACGCTGGGTCGAGTCTGCCACCAATAGGGGCCCTGCACGAGGCTGCCGATCCTATTCATTGTTGCGCGCAGTACCTGCATCTGAGCATTCCTACAGAGAGCAGCACCGGGCGCTGTTGCAGATAAGAGCAATTGAATTAGTCGGAAAAATATTTATGAAACGCGCCTGTGGTAGCATGTCATCGCGAGACATACACTCTCAAAGAACGTGCTTCAGGGCACCCGAGACAATGGTCCAAGGGGATTGGGATTCCCGGGATAGACCCACTATAAATCGGTATAACCCCAATTGGTAACCGAGCGGAGGCAATCTCATTAATTAAATGTCGTCTCGCGGCGAGGGCGCCTCAGCCTTTGGCAATACTAGACGAAAGCAGCTGTTCAGGATTATCACCTGCGCAACCCCCGCGCCAACGAAATCCTGCCGCGCTGACCACCAGGCGGCCCCAGTACCGAAACGCATATGGTACGATAAGCCTGTCGCATCGGCAAGCTCAATACTCGCGGGCGAATGTGCGACAGTAGTTGATCGGGCCAAAGCGAAGCCACGTTTCACATTGAACACTAACTCCGACGTCCCGCCTCGACGCTCCCACGGCTCGGATATCCTCCCCGCTAGGACCGTGCAGAACTTTGATGGGCCATCGACTACAGTCTCGCTAATTTCTGAAATGATGCTAGGAATTTTGTCGAATATTGTCTGAAACAGAGAGGGCACCCCACATAGCGCCGATGGATGCGCACTCGGGGCCACGGGCCGACGGCGATCCCGGGCTATTTTCAGTGAGATCTGCTGGAAAGGGCCAGCTCGTCAATGTACCACCCAACGGGTTCCATTCCATCGCTCCTCTTGGATTCAAAGTGTTAGTGATGTTTGCAATATTGCACGTGGGCTTACTTGGGTCATCATCCATCGCATGAGTATTGAATATTGGGTCTTAACGTGAGAGAACGTGTCTGTTGCTACAGATTGTTCCCAGTATTGGGGGCTGATGTAGACGTGTCGTCTAGGCTCGGATTCTCTATACAAGATGAGAATAAGTAGCATTCGTGTAGTATGTCGCTGCTACTAATATTGCCTGCACTGACTGGTGACCAGTAACCGTTCATATTGAACAAAATCAGGAGTTCGTTCGACTACGTAATGTCAATAGCAAGGGCGGGAACGGAGAAACCCCGTTTGGTTATGCCAAAAATAGTCTTTACGTACGTAGATTATAAACCGCGACCAGACTCCGCTGAAACGCCCCACTTAGGAACCAGATACAGTACATACATATCATCTTATTCCTTGCAAATCAATCGCTTGACACCCACATTCACATAAAGTTTAATGCGTATGTATTGATTTTTACATAGGAAGAAGTAAATGCCATGATAGGCTAACGACTCTGTATGCTGCTAACGGAACGGGGATGCTGTGAAGACAGTGTTTCCAATCTGCGCGATACGTACGGAAGTGGCAGGGCTGGCATACTGACTCGGAGCCGAGCTGAAGAAATGTCAGACCAAGGCCGTCATGGTGAAAAACGGGCCCGCTCGCCCAGCAAGTACATGAGCCCAGGACAGCCACATGCGCCGTCACACGCGTGAGCATGAACAAAAGGGGGGTCTCTGTCCCATGGCCCCCGCGAAGGTCGACAGCAGGTGGAAGCCACGCCGACACTGCTCCAGTTACCGCACAGTATGGTATGGGGGTCCATTTCGGTTGACATGCAATACGTGCGACACTCTGACGAGGCGAACTATCACGTTCAGAATCGGTGACATTCTGCCCCAACCTCGCACCGCACCCGGGGGCACAGTGTTCCCTTAGAAATGAAGGGCCACACCAGGACCCCCCCCTCCAACTCCCTCCGGGTTGCACATGTGGCCGTCCATACGTGGAAATGTACTCGCCTTCATTATGAGATAGGAAGTGTGGAGTTGAAGGATTTGCGTCAGGGCGGGGCGAAGGGGGGCAGCATGGTAGCGGTCAATAGACGAAATTCAACGTACCAGCGGGATGGGGGCGGGGCGGGCTTGGCAGGGCCGAGAGAAGCATAAATTAATTACTGGAGAGAAGCGAGATTAGATGGGAATATTGGGAAGTGGTCAAACCGCCGGACGACTGGGGAAGGTTGAGAAATGGAGTGGTTGGAATAATAAGAATTGAAGGCAGAGGCAGACCTCTTTATATGTGTTCGAAAGGTGTCGCGTAACGCTATGCTACATGTTCTGAGACATCAACGTCGCTCGTGTTGGGATCACGTGTGCGCCGACGCGACGTTCTCAACATCATGATCCAAACAACACAAAAACTCTTCCCGCCCCCCCAATTGGACCGGTACTTAACCAATTATTCCCCCACGCCATTGCATACTTTATATCTTCGGAGATACACCTTGAGCTAGTGGCAAGCTGAACTCCACGACATGGCTCCCACTTTCCTTTAACCCAACAAATCACCGATGGCGAAAGGCAAGCTCGAGGTCATTGGGAATGCCACACCAAGTATTCCTCGGCATTTGTCCACGCCCAAGGCTTCGAGGAGTCATTTGTCTCACGTTACAGGCTCATGAAATCATTCATCGAGAGTTGAATCGTATATTTATTTATATTTTATAATAATATCTATGTGGTGCCCAAAGATTATAAGTAGTTGTGGTCTATCAACGGGAGCAAAGAGCGGTTTTGTATCCAGTAGCGCTCGAAAAAATTAGGTATTAAGATTTTGGGTTGTAGTGTGATTAGATATCCTATAGTCACGATTATACCGCGGCCTAAATGTAGCACGAGTATCGGGGGTTGCTGGCGCCTTGCCAACCAACTAGAAACTCGATTTAGCGCTGGAGATAATCAAAGAACGGAGGGTACATACCACAATGCCAGCAGTCCAAGAGGTGGTTAGGGTCGCTGTGGAACGTTAGCGTCGTGGTAGCGAAAAAGCTGGAAGCGACGTACTACTTGTTCTTGATCTGGAGAAGCTGGGCATAGTTCGAGCCCCAGAATGAGTTCTGATAGTCGGGCTCGTGGATATCGGCCTCATTCTGTTCAGCGTGAAACCATCAGAACCAACCCGACACAGATCCGTCGAATATACAAACCTGGTAGGCGCCTGATCCGGGTGTGATTGCACGGAATTGATCAGCCAATTGACCCGCCAGAGTGTAAGATGCCTTCATATCAGCGCGCGTCGCATTCAGCTCCCACGTATTCACAAACAGGACCTTGACATTCCAATCAGCCGTCATTCCACGACTGCGCATTGAGCACAGGTACCTGGTACAAGGAGTTTCTCCACGCCGGAGTGACGCTCGTGCCATCGGTGCTTCCATTGTACCCATATGGGGTGGTGAAGTGGATCTGGGAGAAATATGCCTGCTTGTTCGTCTCAACAGTCAGGTTCACCAGCTGCGCACGGCCTTCAGGAGTGGCGTGGTTCGCCTGGGGAATCAGACGGGAACTCAGGACAGATGGGAATCCGATCGCCTGCATCAACGGTGCTCAGTTAGATGCTGAGAGAGCAAGATGGGTGACATACGTCCTGGGTGCCCTCCTTGCCCTCGACATATCCCTGGAACCAGGTCCAGTACGAGTCGATCTGGATCACATTCGACTCCTTCGATCCCAGCGTGGAAGCCCTGTCAATCAGGGCCTGCATCGACGCACTGGCCTCGGCCGGGGTCAACTTGGGTGTGAGCAGAATCGCATTTCCAATCGATGGCTAGACCGGGAATGAATAATGGATGGCATGTCAAAGCATCGCTGCTCACGGTCACATATCCGCCCCATCCCTGCTCGGCGAAGGTGGTCGCATTGTCCATGAACACCTCGAGGAACGACTTGTAGTTCTCGTCGCTGATGTCCCAATTGATGTTGGCGCTGTAGCATGCGGATCAGCTATGGAGAGAATCAGAGGGCCTGGGAGACATACACTTGGACAGGCACGCGGGGGGTGGCGCGGATGGAGGCCTCGAGGACGACGCCGAATGTCCCGCCGCCTCCGCCGCGGAGGGCGAAGAAGAGGTCCTGGTTCTGGCACGAGTTGGCGACGCGGGAGACGCCATCCGGAGTCACTATTTTGTATTGCAGCTGCGAAGATCTTAGTTGATTGAATCGACGAAAATGTAGGCGCATACCACACGGTCGACACCTAAGCCAAGTGTTGGTGAGAGAGGGGAATGGCCACCGGCCTATAATATAAGTCAGTGGATCTGGAACCGTGGAGAAATTCGCATTGACTGACCTGACCCCAGCCACCTGCAGCTCCGACCGACTCGTCAGAACCGCCGACGACCATCAATCCATTGTCGTCTGCGAATTTGTAGATGTCATTAAACTGCTCCCCGGCCTGCATGGACGCGTGAGAATGCTATCTCTCTGAGAAGCTGGAGGCAACTTACACCGAAGGTGAGGGCGTTGGCGCTCGATTGGGCTGTGCAGCCCTCGGGGATGAAGTTGGCATTGTGGGAGATCTAGCAGGATGTCAATATTAATGACATAAAGATAGTAGCGGATGAGACCGCTGACATATTTCATATGATGCATCTGGAGCATATAAAGTTCAGATCAACGTGCACAAATAAATGAAACGAAAATTATACCCAAAGGGCCAGGGAATTCGGGGCTGAGCTTCTCCCTGGGAGATCGTGCTGGCAGACGATTTAGCACTGCGAGAGGAGCCCAGGAACGGAGAAAAGAACCTACCCCTGTGTTCTTGATGACCAAGGGCATCCCGGTGGTCTTGCTGAAGTTATATGCCGCATTGATGTCACTCGCGCCCTGGACGTCGATCTAGGCAGGGAGTGAGACAAGGACAATCACTAAATTTAGGTGGACGTACGTAGTAATTCGGGACGCTGCCCTGCATACACCGCGCGGGCGGCTCGAATGCATCCGAGTCGACGGGTTCGGTCCAATCGAGTTCACATTGGTCCCCAGTTGACATGCACATCTCCCATTGTGTCTGGAGTTATGAGAGATCAGTTAGGCTTTGCATCCGCCAGAAAGTATTGTAGTAGTACTTACACCCATATATGTCCCGAAGAAGTCGGAGCGGCTCACTGGAACGCGTCAACTCAGAGGATTCAGAAAGGGACACGGGTACGAGAACATACTGTGGCTGTTGAACGTATTGTCTTGGATGAACTTGCACTGAGTCATGTTGGCGGTGACAGGGTTGCCGTTGTAGTTCGAGAAGCAGGGCAGCGACCATGGTTCTCCAGGGTATAGACGTCCGCCGACGGTTGTGTTCAGGGCAGCCCAGTCGGCCGCAGTTGGACTAGCTGCGCGTCTCGTGGCCAATGACGAGGCGAGGCGCCCTGTGGATGCGACGAGGACCAAGAGGCCGAGGTGGTTGTTGCGGGAGTACATCGCTGGTGAATGATGAGATGGTACCATCGTTCGACCTGGTATTTGTACCATTTCCTGTCCACTGCAGGTTCTCTGATTATCGTGCCAAGTCGAGTTTGCCGTCAATGGAGGCCATGCAAGAGACTGCCGACTCTATTCACCCCCGGGCGCAGTATCCACATTTGACCATTTCTCAGCTGAAGAGAAAAATGCCGGGCGCCGTTGCGACCAAGAGTCATTGAATCGGTCGGAAAACGTGGGTGAAACCTGTATCTCGTCGCGAGAAATACATTCTCGCAAAATGCGCTCCAGAGCACCTGAGATCCTGGATGAAAGGGGATTAGGATCGACCCACTGTAAATCGGTATAACCCCAATTGGTAACCGAGCGGCGGGACTCCGAGACATCACATTAAGTGAACATTATGACATGGTGAAGACACTTCAGCCTTTGGCAATACCAATCGAAGTGGTTTTTTAGGACTGGCTCCTACGCAACCTCATGCACTGATGGACACCCGCCGCAGGTTGCACGAGTGTCGGAATGAACATGGTACTGCGAGCCCATTTCACCAGGGGAAACTCAATATTCTCCGGTGTTGATGCTCTATTGTTCAAGTCCTAGAGTCCCGGCTCACGACTAAAGGTACGGCGGTAGTTAGTTGGGCCAGAGTGAGGCCGCGTTTCACGTTGAGCACTAACTCCGATGTCCCGCCCCGACGCTCCCACGACTACGACATCCTCCGTTAGGACCGTGCAGGGTTCCAATTGGTTATGATCAGTCTCGCTTATTTCCCGGGTGATGCTGGGAATTTTGTCGAATATTGTTTGGAATGAAGAGGGCACCCCACATAGCGCCGATGGATACGCACTCCCGGCCAGTGGCCCGACGGCAATCCTAGTCTATTTTCGGTGAGATAGTGCACGTCTGCTGGAAGGCGCTAACTCGTCAACGCGCCATCCAGCCGCAGTGGGTTCCATTCCGTCGCCCCCTTAGATGTAAACTGTCAGCGATGTTCTACTCCGCAATATTGCATATGGGCTTACTCGGATCATGTGTCGCATGAGTATTGGATGATGAGTCCCCAACACAAAGGACGCGTCTCCCACGTCTGTTGCTACAGATCAATGTTCCCAGCGTTAAGACCGACGTTAGCCAGGGGGTGTTTCAACTTTAGATGGGGTTTGCTATCTTGAGCCCTGGTTGTAAGCGGCCTGCCGGGGTATCTCCAGCACTCCATGTGTAGATCCCTAAAAGACTGTGCTGAGACTAATACTCAAAAAAAAGCTAACGGTAGATCATACAGATGACCTCGCTTCCATGTTTGAATGAGTTGTGGAGCTTTTATGATAAGGGAACCGAGCGGTAATTTGAGCAGAAAGGAAAGGAATATCTTCCGCGCTCCCCAGCATTAGCCAGTGCTAGGACTTGTCGTTGTGGCAGGCCTGGGTTAACTGTGTTGATGACAGAAAATGTTGAAATAAGTCGTGGGAATCCTGGAACAGATGATGTCATGATCTACCAAGAAATTTTGCGCGGAGGCGCGAGTTCCGTGGAACATTTATGTACTAGAGTATGCAAGGGGGTGCCGGGATGTCGAGCCGGCAACCGATGTAGGGGGGGGGGTCACCTCAAACTCCATAAAAAAATTTTGTAGTGGAAAAATTTTCGTACTTTTAGGGGCATTTCAACCCGACAGTTCGGGGGTTCTTGTTGAGGGTTCTTAGCCGAGGAGTGTATGAAAAGCCATCAAATTAAGTTAGAGAACTTCAGAAGCAATATAATTATCATTACATGGTGGGGACTCTTGCTGGGTGCGGAAGCTATGGGAATGCTGACGTAATAAAACATACCTAATATGGATCTGACATACCCGATTCGGAAAAACATACCGAAAACATACCATATTAGGAAGGAGGGGGGGGAGGGGGGTCAACTAAAGTTCCTTAAAAAAATTTATCGACCCCGGTGGATTTTCGGCATTTCCACACCCCCTTGAGAGTATGCATTCGAGTTCGCGCTAGCCCAGGATGCCGCTATCGCTATCGTCGTTGGGATAATTACCAAGAACAACACCTCGTCGACATACCTCATTCACTGTTTTTTTTTTTTTTTTACCGCGCCGATAGAAATAGAAAATAGATTTTGCAACCGTGATGTTTTCCGTTTTCTTGGTTCTTAGGAGTCCAGGACCATCCACAGCTCGTCACTCGCTACTTTCCATCTCACGCGTAAGCGGGATTTCCATTCCAGCATTCTCATCTGCTGTCAATGCTTTGTCTTACAACATTTGCTGTTCTGTAGATTATCGCCAATCAGTTGAAACTTGATCGGACTATTTGTTGAGTCATTGCCAGCAGTTGCTAGCACAAGCCCAGGCACAGTCCGATGCCCAACGGACCATAGCTGACTATAGCATACCCGTGGGAATCTCGAGGCCGACCGGGCAGGAGTTATCGGAGTTAGCGTTCGACGTGAAACGCGGCCTCACTCTTGAGCCAAATGCGACTCCTCACACAGATATCTGGCTAGACTGAGGTCGAGTCTTTATATTCGGTTGCCAGCCAGGTCCTCACGATCTCTACAATGTAGCACCAGGGCCCGCAAGCGCGACTGTGATTCACTTCAATGGTGTGCGGCCCGGCTTGTAGCACGTACATGTCTACTCCGATGTTACCGCAGGTGCGGGTGCACCGAGCTTCGTCGATCCAAGGGCTGTGTCAGAGATAATCGTTTAGCCTGGTATCGCAGCCCGAGATGCCCTCGCCAGCAGCTAGACCATGCCCAGGTGTCGGAATGCCGACGCTTGCTTACCGATTGGGGTTGGCTTTACCGATGTCCAGTGGGTCTCTCACCCCCTTGGGTCTACTCTCGGCTATCCGCAGGCGCATCTTACAGAAACATGTCTGGCAACAAGGTAAGATAACAAACGGGCAGAATTGCGCCCGACAGTGAAGGGAGTCGGCAGCCTCTTGCACGGCCCCTATTGGCAGCAAATTCGACTCAGCACGGTAACCGGAGAGTCCAGTGCCGTGGTCAGGAAATGGTACAAATACCAGTTCGAATGATGATACTATCCTACCATTCACCAGCGATGTACTCCCGCAACAACCGTCTCGGCCTCTTCGTCCTCGTCGCATCCACAGGACGCCTCGCCTCATCACTGGCTACTCGACGCGCAGCCAGCCCAAGTGCTGCTGACTGGGCTGCCCTGAACACGACCGTCGGCGGACGTCTATACCCTGGAGAACCATGGTCCCTACCTTGCTTCACGAACTACAATGGGAATCCTGTCGCGGCAAATATGACTCAGTGCAAGTTCATCCAAGACAATACATTCAACAGCCATAGTATGTTCTTGTGCCTTACTGAGTTTTTCTCAACTGACGTGGTATAGTGAACCGCTCCGACTTTTTCGGAACATATATGGGTGTAAGCACCATGATGCTTCCAACTAGATGCAATGGCTGACTCCTCGTCAATTACTCCAGACACAATGGGAGATGTGTATGTCGACTGGTGATCAATGCGAGCTCGACTGGACCGAACCTGTCGACTCGGAAGCATTTGCGCCGCCCGCTAGGTGCATGCAAGGCAGCGTCCCGAATTACTATGTACGTCCACTCGAGCTTCGCGCGTATTCTGGTCTCACACCCCGTCTAGATTGACGTCCAGGGCGCGAGTGACGTCAATGCGGCATACAACTTCAGCAAGACCACCGGGATGCCCTTGGTCATCAAGAACACAGGGGTAGGCTCTGCTCTCCGTTCCTGGGCTCCTCTCGCAGTGCTCACTCGTCTGCTAGCACGATCTACCTGGGCGAAGCTCAGCCCCGAATTCGCTGGCTCTCTGGGTACGATTTCCGCTTCATTTCTTTATTCACATTGATCTGAACTCGTGTGCTCTAGATGCATCACATGAAATATGTCAGTAATCGTCAACCATCGCCCTCATACCACAAGTCCTGACCTTTCTCCAGATATCCCACAACGCCAACTTCATCCCCGAGGGCTGCACGGCCCAATCAAGCGCCAACGCCCTGACCTTCGGTGTAAGTCATCTCCAGCTTCTCCAAGAGATCGCGTCCTGACGCGTCCATGCAGGCCGGAGAGCAGTTCGCGGACATCTACAAGTTTGCAGATGACAATGGATTGATGGTTGTCGGCGGCTCTGATGAGTCGGTCGGAGCTGCAGGTGGTTGGGGACAGGTCAGACGATGCGACTCTCTGCGTTCCTGCACCAACTGACACACACACCATAGGCTGGTGGCCACTCCCCTCTCTCGCCAACACTTGGCTTGGGTGTTGATCGCGTCGTATGTATCTACACTTTCGCCCATCCCATCAACTCACAATCTTTGCAGCTGCAATACAAAATAGTGACTCCGGATGGCGTCTCCCGCGTCGCCAACTCGTGCCAGAACCAGGACCTCTTCTTTGCCCTCCGTGGTGGAGGCGGCGGGACATTCGGCGTCGTCCTCGAGGCCTCCATCCGCGCCACCCCGCGCGTGCCCGTCCAAGTGTATGTCGCCCAGGCCCTCTGATTCTCTTCATCGCTGACCCGCGTGCTATAGTGCCAACATCAATTGGGACATCAGCGACGAGAACTACAAATCCTTCCTCGAGGTGTTCATGGACAATGCAACCATCTTCGCCGAGCAGGGATGGGGCGGATATGTGACAGTAAGTAGCAATACTCTGATATGCCATTCTTTATTCATCTTTGGCTCAGCCATCGATTGGAAATGCGATCCTGCTCACGCCCAAGTTGACCCCGGCCGAGGCCAGTGCGTCGATGCAGGCCCTGATTGACAGGGCGTCCACGCTGGGATCGAAGGAGTCGAATGTGATCCAGATCGACTCGTACTGGACCTGGTTCCAGGGATATGTCGAGGGCAAGGAAGGGACCCAAGATGTACGTTCAGCAATCACGTTACGAGGCATATCACTCAACGAGCCTTGCTCACCCAGGCTATTGGATTCCCGTCTGTGCTCAGCTCGCGTCTGATTCCTCAGGCAAACCATGTCACCCCTGAAGGCCGTGCACAGCTGGTGAACCTGACAGTCGAGACAAACAAGCAGGCATACTTCTCCCAGATCCACTTCACCACACCGTACGGATACAATGGAAGCACTGATGGCACGAGCGTCACTCCGGCATGGAGGAACTCCTTGTACCAGGTGTGTATTCACGCACGGTTCTAACATGACGACTTATCGGAACGCTAAGGTCCTGTTTGTGAATACGTGGGAGCTCAACGCGACGCGCGCTGATATGCAGGCATCTTACACTCTGGCGGGTCAATTGGCTGATCAGTTCCGTGCTATCACACCAGGATCGGGCGCATATCAGGTATGTGTGCTTGGTTAATACTTGCTGGATAAGTTCTGACGGCTGCACGATGAATAGAATGAGGCTGATATCCACGAACCTGACTACCAGAACTCATTCTGGGGCTCGAACTACGCCCAGCTGCTCCAGATCAAGAACAAGTAGTAAGTCCCCCTCCTAACACCCTACCAACACAACGATATTAACACTTCGCAGCGATCCTAACCATCTCTTGGACTGCTGGCACTGTGGTAAGCATCCTCCTTTTTTGACTACTCCCTGGGCTAAAGTTGGGTTTCCAGTTGGTTGGCAAGGTGCTAGCAACCCCCGATACTCGTGTTACATTTAGGTCGCGGCATAATCACAGCGAGCCATCGATGCCCTACAACCCAACTCTTAATATCTAATATTCTTGGGCACAACTAGACATTAAATACACTTTATTACACCCGTCATCGCAATTATTTACTTATAATTACTGGCTGCTCCATATATATTGTTTTAACATACGCGGAAAATTCTCATACAATTCAACCCTCAAGTGGATCAGTTCTCGTGCCGGCGTACTCAAAATGATTGCCTACATCCCACATATATCCAGCAACACCACATGTGACATACGGAAGGCCCCATGGGGACCATCTACAAGTCTTCCATCCGAGGGTTGGTATTAGTGAAATCACGCGCCCGGGCCTGTCTATGGGCTGAATCCTGTACCTAACGTACCAGGGAATACTAATTGTTACCTTTCATGGAATGTCTACGAGCGTAAGTATCAAGATTGCGCATCTAAGGTTGTCATGCCAGAAATCAACCTCGAACTGAGCGGCTCTGCTGGCGCCCCGGTGGCTTCTAGCTCATTCGTGACGACATAGAGTAGTGTGAGATGCCAGAGGTGGGCTGAGAGCCAGCGGAGGAATGGGACCACATATAGGTGTACGGAGATGCAGGGGCGGCGGTAGGCCCTCTGGATGGCCTCCGATGTTGCTGATCTCTTTTGCCAAGATGTTAGTTACAGAGAGATTTGAGGATTGCAGTCCGCGGATGGCGTTGGAATAGTCAACTTGGAGACGCAAGACGTCGAGACGTGGCGAGTGAATTCAAGACCTGTGTATAGTAGCCGCCATTCATTGCTGCACAGAACGGAAGTCGTCAATTGCAGGGTATCAGTGACAATGCACCTATTAGGTGTCAACGGAGCAAGCAGCCCTGTTTGGGGCTGTTTGGCTTTTCCTTGCCCTCATGATTCATCGATAAAGGCTTCCCACTTGTGCCCTCGTTTCTCGCTTGTGCCCTCGTCTTCACTTTAGCAAAATCACCCTGTTTTACTAGGCCTAGCAAGGATGAACCAGAGCAATACGAATGTGAACCAACCGTTACTGGACCAACGAGGTGCCGCCAATATCAATCTGCTGTTGCCTGGCATCATTCAACAACAGACTGACATTGGTGGCACACGAGTTGTAATTTTCCTGATGTGCTTAAGCCAACCATCAAGATTCAAGATGCACAGAGATGCTGAGCACTTTGAAGGCTGCCCTATCGCTTCAAGTGGAGCGATTTCTCGGACTCTCGGGTGAGTTGTATCCAATGGGGATCTGATAGCTTGTTCTTAACCTGGAGCAGCTGGACGTAATTCGAGCCCCAGAATGAGTGATGGTACTCAGGTTCGTGGATATCGGCCCAATTCTGCTCAGCGTGTGGCCGTCAGAATTTATCCGGTGGATATTGATCAAATACATAGGCTTTCCTGGTTTGATTATACGAAAATGATCGGCCAATTGTCCCGCTAAGGTGTAGGAATTCTTCATATCAGAGAGCGTGGCATTGAGCTCCTACATGTTCACGAACAGAACCTCGGAATTCCGCTCGGTTGCCATTCCACAACCATGATGTACCTGGTACAGGGAGTTCCTCCACGCTGGGGTGACGCTCGTGCCACCAGTACTCCCACACTGCTCATGGCATAATCCAGCCGAGTGTCAACAGTCTACTTAGGAGCTATCATGCGATAGAATATGATCTGATTTTCAGTGCCACAAAGCCCTCAAAATCGCTCTCAGTGCGTCGCAAATCCATCTTTGGGCCAGGATGCTCCAACCCTGTCAGAACTCTATCCTGGTACATCTACCTCGTTGGCAGACCCTTCACCTCGGTCCCAGATACTGGAAAATTCGTCTAGAGCGCCCAACAGCGTCTAGGGGCATTCTCAATGCGTCTCTGTTCCGTCTTCGCATCGGACCGCGCCAGCGCTCTCAGGATACCTTCAGGACGCTTCCCCGTCGTCTACAGGCCCGCCGTTTAGCTCGCTTGCATAGGAAACCGTGCCAAAATCGTCTAAATCGTCCAGAACGCGATTTCACTCCCCAGACTTGCGCACTCCGTCCCCAGTTTCGAAAACGCAAAGAAGAGCGTGAAGTATACCGGTCCCCGAACGCGCCTGCTCGTCCACCCCATCAGAAAAGCTCGGAAAAGTCGCCCAAGTCGTTCAAAGCACCACCTTACCTTCAGCAGTACCGTCTCGCGCCCCAGCACCGCTGATAGTTTATATGGACTGCCATAGCCCCCAAGAACTCCTGGACGTCGCCGCCGTTAACGCCGATCCCTGAAGAAGCGCCAGACCCGTCCAAAGCGCCTAGCCAGTTACCCCAGGCTCCCGCTTATTCCCCGCCGTTCCCTGCATCACGTATTCAGCCAGGGACACTTTGGGCTGCATCCGCCGTGCCTCAGAAATCGCCCCTTAGCACGCATATACCGGAAAACGCGCCCAAGTTATTCAGTCCGCGGTTTAGTGCCCCAGACTCGGAGAGTAACGCTCCCGCCGTGTCCCGTTCAAATCAAGCAGCCACAGAACAAGTAGATCGACATGTCTCCGCACCTCCAACGTCTACAGCGTCAGCGCCACCGCCCGCACCAGCAGTCTCGTTCCACAGTTTAGCAGAGATTCTACAGGAAGCCTCGCATTCTCTCCAAAAGGTCACAGTAAATTAACGACGCTTGCCAATGCCCTTATCAGCATCTCCGTCAGCCGATTTTTTTGCACTGTCCTCGCCGTTTGCTCTAGCACTATTACTCCAGTAATCAGCGTACGCCAATCCACAGGTCACCAATGCACACCTCCAGTCGTCGAGCTCGTCTCAGGCTCTGTTTCGTCGCACACCCACGCTGTTTTCCCATCATCGCCATTCAGTATGCCTTAGCTGCGATTAGAACGACGGTCGCCGTTACACGTCATTGACGAAGTTCACCTCCTTCGGCCCTTCAGCCCTCATTGAAGCGCCCTTGCTGTTTGCCTCTCATGCTAGTTGGACTGTCCGCCTTGTCATATTTTTCTAACCTCGCCAACCCCGTTATTCTCCTATCACTGCCCCGCCATTCAGTACCCTTGTTATTAATGCCACGGCATCAAGGTGTCCCCGCTGTTTCGCCTACACGTCCCTCACCATCGATAAACAGCTCGCACTCGCAGTCAACGCCGTTATCAGTATCGACGCGCCACTTTTGTGGAAAGGCCGGGCACTATCTCAAGAAGTGTAGGCTCGTTAAGGAGTATATCGCTGCAGGCAAACTCCGGTGTAATGATAAAGGTTATCTGGTTTTAGCTTCAAGTTTTTTATTCTACGCCGTATCCCCGGAAACTGCATGCGCGACCGTGTCGATCTTTGGTACCATACACGCTACACCAAAAAATATTGTCGTCCGGCCAACTGCCAACCCTCCGTTATTTATCCGGCCGTGATTCCAAGTCCATTTACTCCGTTAAGCTCCCTCCATTCTGTTTCTCATTCTCCGCCATTCTTTCATCTTCTTTTGCTTGTCGTTCGCACCCGCCGCACCCTTCTCCACTCCATTTTTCGCCATTCGCTCCACCATTCCAACAACCTCCGCTCACGGTTTCAAGTCCCTGTCCAGTTCTGCAGTGACTGAGGACAGTCAAATTTTCAGCCCAGAGGAGATGATACGCACCCGGTGCGCATGGTTACTAATGTTCGCTATTCCTACGCATCGCCGAATATGTCGAAACGCCGCATCAAGTTTCCGCCCACCGCATACCTCTCGTTTCGTACGCTTGAAGACCACACTATTGATCCAAGTATACCGGTATCCTGCTCATTTTGATCGGTTCAATATTCGTTCATCAGTAGTTATATTTGCATCATTTAGTAGAAAAGTCTGTCTTAGATACCCCAGAATAATAAGAAATCTCTTCACCTTTCGTCTTTAGTCTTTTTCTACGCAAGTTCCTATCACTTCAGGATGCACTTGCAACTGAGGTGTTCTTGAGAGTTTAACAATATTCGGTTGGACAGGTATGCCATGCAAAGCAGCGGCCCTCACGCCCAAGAAACAATAACTCAGACACTCAGGCATAGATGATTCCTTCATTGCATATGCTTTGCCTAGGGGATGGATGAAAGGAATGAAATGAAAGGAGCAGAAATATAGTACACGAAATCCCTGGAATCAATGCGTGACAATGCAATTAGGCCTGGCATGCCATCATTGAGAGGTATAACTAGGTGGCACATCCACACTCTCATTAGTAACTCCTCTCATTCCACTATCTACATGCATTCTTGGTATCGGTGGGGCGCGGGGTTGAACTTTCTGTCTATTCGAACGTTGAGTTAGTGCGGTAGTACCGAGGTCGCCAACAGCTAAGGGGTCCATCGGTGAGCTGAAGGGGCTGGATTCGGGGCCTGCTGTCGGAGAACTGTAGACATTGGGGGGATGATTACTTGTCTCCACCATGGCGGATCCAAGAGGCACGATGTTGAACGGCGTAATGTGTGGAGGTGTCGTGGTAGTGTCGGTCCTATCGCGGCGGCCAATTATTCGATGGCTATTGCGTCTCCGTAGAAGGAAGGCAGCAACACACAGCACCACCACTCCCCCGACGGCACTCCCAACGATGGTTCCAATAGGAATGGTCACTCTTGGCTTTTCATTAATGGTAGGTGGTAGAGATGGCGACACAGACCCGACTGGCACTGTGGTTTGTATTATACTTGTGCTTGTGGAGAGTGATGTAGTGGTGAACGGAGGAGCGGTGGATGTGAAAAAGGACAGTGCACGAGTGGTAATTGAGGTTTGGGAACTGGGGAGGATCGGAAGCTGTTGTGCGGCGCTCTATGGTAGTAAACCTATCAGTTATCCTATTGAGAAAATATCGCTCTAATGTTACCTGGAACATATCGAATGTCTTGTCTAAGGTCGGGTTAACAGCAAAAACCATGCCCGCCCTGCAGTGACTTAACACTAATGAGCCCCCCCCCCCCCACCATAAATGATCCGGAGTCACTTACTCAAAGGGCTGAGTCTGGGCACAGAAAAACCACAACGGGTCGGTACTGTTTATGGTGAATGAAAAGGAGGCTGCTCCGTTGGCGGGCTGGAACCCTGACGACAGCCCGACCCGTCTGCATGGGTCCGTGAAAGTTGATTGATCTACAGACTGTAGATGTTAGCACATCAGCATCTAGATATGCTCTGGAGTGTAGTATGTGCGAACATGGTTATTTGACTGACTAATTGGCCGGTATTTAGTAGGCGCGTTGCGCGATGAATAAACCAACCTACAATAAGAATGTGATAGTATCGCCGATGTTAGCGCTAGGAAAGGTGTTGGGCAAGAACGTGAGCTACACATGTATCACTAGGTAGGCCATAATGAATTAACGCCAACTAACGCACCGTAGAGTTTACCCCAACTTCAACAACGAAGGCGACTGGGATATTGAGAGACACATCCGCGGCGAGGGTGTGAATAGTAGAAAAAGTATGCATCTTCAGTATATAAGGGAAGCCTAGATTCGTTATTAGCCAAGCCTTCCGGCGTAACATGAATACCAGCGTCAAACCACCATCCTCATAGGCTCACCTTGTCAATAGAGTGAGAAACGAGCCAAATCGTCGTCCACCCTCAATAAATACCCCTCACGATCTATTTGAGGATATAACTATGGAAATGGTTATATTCAAACGCTACCCTGTGCTACTGAATCCGGCGTATCACAATCACAGCAATGGCCACAACCTATAACTGTTGATCATGTCATCAGGTTGTAGTCTCTGATAATATCGGTGAACTCCCTCTCGAGACCCATCCATCCGAATTCTCGTGTGCGCGACTGTCATGATGTGAGGGTAAAGCTTGCCAGCACATACATTCACGAGATTTTAGGAACCTCCGTGGAACGCCCAGATGAGTGAATGCATGTTACTACTTCAGTTCGAGCATCGTGCGTGAGCCTGAGCTGTGAACAGATAGATTATTTGATTACCCAACCACAAAGGCTTGATGTATCATCCATCTGCCAGCATTTGAAAAAAGGAATATGGCGATGGGCCATCAAACACTATGGCAATAGTGATGCACTTTTCCAAGCTCCCGCGTGATGGCCGTCCGCACCCGTGCCACTCTCAATTCTTGATGAGGGGAAGTATGTTATGAGCTCTCCTGGGGCTTCCTGAGACGAGGTGAGACACGGGCGACGAAATTCTGTGTATGTATAAATCACACCGATCCACACCGCCGAGATTCTCTCTAGTACCCAGGGAGACTCCTTTGTTTGGAGATGGAACGCCCGCACCTAGTGAGAGAGAGAAAGAGGGAGATAGAACAGGGAAATCTTGACGGCCTGAGAGGGGATACCACCAGGAACGGGTCAAGGGGATGAGGGTAATGACTCACCTTGCATACCAGTCCATGGATATGATATTCGTTGTAGGCTGGGTGTGATATGCAAGAGGAGACGATGGAGATGATGAGCAAGAACGGCAGAGAGTGGCAAGCACGATCGGAGGTTTTTTGATCCTCCCGTAGCCGGATAAGTGCCACCTGACCGGCTGTATTATTGCATACGTACATACACCAAAATATGTTCACGTACATACGCACAAAGTTGTTCACAGCCCGTTACATTTGGTATTAGCACACCACATTGAGACCTCTTGAGCATTGAAATATAGTCTGCACCTACTATAAATTATACCTACGCTGGTGGGCTCACTGAAGAATAGTGCGCACCCACCATCTTGCCAGTGTCGAATATAGTGTACCCCCACCATATCCGTCGAAATATATGGTGGGCTCGCATCATCCCGGTT
This sequence comes from Infundibulicybe gibba, assembly GCA_015501065.1. NCBI lineage: Eukaryota > Fungi > Basidiomycota > Agaricomycetes > Agaricales > Omphalinaceae > Infundibulicybe > Infundibulicybe gibba. The sequence continues at coordinate 66,445 of JADNYI010000142.1, read as the reverse complement.
GAATACGGTGTATGCCCACCATATCCGCAATTTCGACGGATACGGTGGGCTCACACCATCCCGATTGAATATGGTGTATACTCACCATATCCGCCATTTCGGCGGATATGGTGGGCTCACACCGTCCCAGCTGAATATGGTGTATACTCACCATATCCGCCATTTTGACAGATATGGTGGGCTCACACCGTCCCAGCTGAATATGGTGTATACTCACCATATCCGCCATTTTGACGGATATGGTCGGCTCACACCGTCCTAGCTGAATATGGTGTATACTCACCATATCCGCCGAAATGGCGGATATGGTGGGTTCACACCGTCCCAGTCGAATATGGTGTGTACTCACCATATCTGCTATTTTGACGGATATGGTGGGCTCACACCATCCCGGTTGAATATGGCGTGCACTCACCATATCCGCCATTTTGACGAATATGGTGGGCTCGCACCATCCCGGTTGAACGCAGTGTGTACCTAACGCGTCCACCGAATGGCAAATATGGTTTATCTCTGCCGAAACATCCTTTCATTCAGTAGACATACCATGATCATTATAGGGTAGGGTTACAACTATTACACTACTCCCTTGATTTTTCGAATGCGAAATCGGTTCCACACGGACATGAAAGTTTTTGTGTACAGTACTGCCCGATCCTGTGACATGTAGCTTACTGATTTTCGGATCCTCGCAATGCCACTATTACCGCACTCTCCTGCGCTTGAATTGATTGCCAATAGTCTTGGATCGATACTACAGTACGTCTTTAGGAACGCCGCCTCAGAGCACTTCGTGTGGTCTTTGGAATGGAAGTCGTCAATAAGGAATAAAGTGTTGGCGAAGAATTCAGGTTCGCGGGTCATGCAGTACGGTCCCAGAGCGCAGGCGAAGTCGTAGATAACGCGTTTGGGAGGTGTTGGCCACCGGGTGATAATGGCTGAGAATACATCATTCCGGCCTTCTCCCCGGGGGATACAATGAAAGCCGTAACAAACGCTATGGGTGCACCAAACACACATGATGCCACCAGTCAGTCGTCGCTCACCATATTTTGAATAGAATTTTGAGCATTTTGCACCCCTCTTTCCACCGATGTCGCCGCGCACATCATGCTTGAGTGCTGGGTATTTGGGGCGAAGACGAATTTGGGGCATCCCATAGCAGCACCCGGTCTAGAAGTGAGATAAGAAATGAATAGGATGATGGAATAATATTTATTTACTGTTTCCCAGCGCGCATCATTGTCACGGATGATATTGTCATGTTCCAGTGCTGGGGATACGAGCAACTTGTTAAGTACTGACCGTCCCCGCTGAACAATCCATTTGCAAACATCAATTATTGAAATAGAGGCTTTCTTGTAGAGATGAAATTCGTGGCTTAAAACGTCGTGAAGGGCGGGTATATTGACCAATGCTGAGGCATTCGTGAATGTGGGATTTTGGGTGAAGACGTCGAGCAAATCCAGTGCCGATTGAATTGCCATTTGTAGCACCGATTCCTCTGCGGCGATCTGCTTGCCGGCGGTTGATTAGATATCCATCAGACCGGATCACCGGACCAGGACTTACCTGAAGAAGAAGCCGCCGGTATACACTGCTTGGGATAACACCGTCCAATAACGACCCGATCCCAAAGTGCTTCATGAAGATGCTTCCAAGCCCTTCATTCACCTCCATTAATTTCTCACAAGCGCCAGGGATGAGTCCCGCCCGTCTCAACATCTCCTGTTTGGCTTTCTCGGCGATCTCACCGCCACCTTCCTCGTCGCCTTCAGCGTTCTCCTCCCCAGCACTCTCTTCTGCGGACAAAGCCAATCCCTTCCCGATAATTATGCTCCGAACGATCTTTCGCAATTTTGAATCTGGAAGAAGTTGTTGGCCACCAACATAATTCGTTTTATCTCTTGAGATTGCTTGTTCGTGAAGCGTTGTGGGCGGTTCCAGGGTAGGTAACAAATGTTTTCGATGGAAGGCCAGTGTTACACCATCCCAAATTGTGGTATCCGGACATGGCCCGCAGGTTGGACAAATCATGTCTTTCCCAAAGTATTGTAACTTCACGTACGCAAACCAGACGGATCGGAATATTTTCTCGCTAACGAATGGCCTCCCTGATTCATAAATCGTATATCTCCTGGTTGTGGTGGAAACCCACGCGGAGAATGGGGTTTCGGAGGTGGTGTAGTTATTTGTGTAGTCGTCGAGAACATCGTGAGTGAACATGATTCGATTATTGAAGTTGAAGATCCCTAATTCCTGGCCGCAGTCTGGTCCAATGAAACGGTGTTTACATAGCTGGCACGCTTGGATCTCAACGCTCGATGACAATGAGCGAGTCATTCCGTATATTATACACGGTCGCTGGCGGATCGGTGCTGATGAAGCGTAATAGCATCTGGGGATTGAGCAGCAGCAAGTAGACGTTTCGGTAAGGCGAATCAGTGCTGGTGGTTCGTGCAAGGGAGTTCTGGGTGGCCCGAAGTCTGGGTCACCTTCGAGGGATACCCAACGCGGTGGTGGGATTGTCAGATAAGACACGGCCATGTCCCCTCTTCCTGCTGGACGAATATGAGGCGCTAATGCAATATTAGGCATTTTCTTATAACGATAGGCCACATATAGCTCACGTTCATAAACCAGTTCATCGTCTTCGCAAACGCCATTGTCCCTGGCTTCAATATTACCGCTAACGTATTTCTGCAACGCATGCCGGCATGCATTGATATGGGGGCAGTTTTGGGCAGGATCTCTGTTGCACTTCCACCTACCATTGCCCGAGTTATTGCCTTCAAAGCTAACCACGACACGATTTTTGAAGCCACGGTTGTCTAGCGAAGGTGTTGAAAAGTGGCTTATATGTATTCTTTATTTTCATCAAGGTCCTGCGATCCTCTTGGCGGGAGAAGAGGATAGGCAAGTCATCATGTTCTATCAGGTTATTAATATTTATTCCCTTGCTATGCATTTTCAGTGCTGAAACTCACGCTTGGCAAACATATCACTGCGCGGAAACATCTCTGCCTGGTACTCTCGCACAAAGTGTGTGTGAAAACAATTTGTATTATCTGCTCGCGCTTGTGGGCACAGACACACGACTATGAGTTCAGCACCAATATTCGTCATTTGGAGATGATACCAGGAGGCCTACACATAAGTCAATATATATTCACTATTGAGTAGCAGATTTCGCCTGACCGTGCTCATATTCAACTGTTGATCCCAGCCATTCACCACAAACAGGCTATCCGAGAGCTGATACACAGCGCACTCGCTGGCCAGGGCGCTCTCAACAAATCTCTCGTACCCTTCGTCGTTGCTGGCGTCTCCCGTGTCCACTCCCCCGATATCTTCGGCTTGGAGCATGGGCGTATCATCAGTGACGTTGGCCACGATCTCCTCAAACGGACTAAGGTCCCTCTCTTGCAGCCTTTTCTTTTTTGCACGACGATTTACGTCCTTTCGGGCTCTCCGCCTGGGCGTTATGATAGCTGAGGCTCCAGAGTACAATAGGGACGCTCTCTGAGCAGAACCATCCTCAGAGGAAATGTGGATGTATGATATAGGTGAGGGAGGTGGACTACCGATAGAGATGTAGCGGGGGGTGTTGTCAACATAGTAAGTTGATCTCAATTTTGTTGTACGATTGCGCTAACAGAATTAATAGATGGTATACGCGTACCATCAGTTTGGTCCAAAGACCCTCTCTCCTCTTGCGCTCATGGCACCAAAATCCCCCAAGAAAAAATCTTCCAAACCCTCCAAACCGCGCCATTGCAACAGGTGCTCTAACCGTCCACTGCTTAGCGAGTGCATCCATACGATCGTTGGTAGAGCACGCCTAACAGAAATTGAGATACCAGTAACGTTTTTCCTTCCTTACCGCCAATTCGTTAACCTAACCGATCCCAAGTCTACACTGAACAGCCCCGAATCACCAATACATCAATCTAGCAGTCTTCCCTCATCCTCGCCTCCGTCCCAGGTTTGTTTTCCATGTTCCACTGGTTCATAAATTAATAATTCTATATAGGATGGCATAGATGGAAACTCCGAGGAACCCCCACCCACTTCTAGCCACCCATTCACACCTCGTAGTGACGAGCCCCCAATGTCGTCAATTGACCCGCGCCTCTTGGAGCCAGCAGCCTATGAACCTCCTGCACCACCTGTGACACCAACACAAATTCCCATCCCGCCAACAGCTGAGAGCATTACGGAGATTGTTGGCAACAGCAACCACAGTGATCCCGAGGATCCTAAAAAAACCCGTAAACGCATCACCAAGACCAACGCTGCCCACGGATACGTCTCAGGTGCTTTGCGAGGAGCTAACGCATTTCGTAAGCCAAATGCACAATATGATATATCACGTACCATTAAGCCTTTTATAGACGTGCTGAGGACAGGCAAACTGAAGGACCCAATAATCGACTCAACCAAGTCCAGTGCACGATTTGCGCGGTGTATGTCTGAGATCCTGATTGATGTACGTACACCTTTTATTTCTCCTTAAAATTGGATCTAAGCCTCCTCCACTAGTGCGAACAGGCAGCTAGGGAGACTGGCTGCTGGCTCTTTATTGCTGCTCAACACACGACCCCAAAGGCTCCATTTATCCATTACTCGTCGCCGCGGCTCGTCCGAGAGAGCAAGAAAGACATGGAACATATTATTAATCAATTTAACCAGATCTTCGCCAACTTATTAGCTGCCCGGCGTTACGACGCTCGGGAGATACACGGGAAGCTCCTCAATGCCCAGGAAAACAAGCCGAAACCGAGCAGCGGTTGCAAGAGAGCATAGCGGAGGCAGAAAGCTCAAAGCAGGCTTTAGAAAGGCAAGAAAGGAAGCTTCGTGAACAAACAGCTCTATTAGAACAGTACGAGCGACGCTCGGCGTGCAGCAGTAGCATCATTATTGATGATTGTACTAATAATTGAGCGTACCAATCGAAATTGGAAATATTGAATTCTGTGTGAGGCGGTGTACTAGGATTATATCTAGGCGCTCCGCAATACCTCCTGCTCCGCTTGTTCTAGACCTTCCCTTCCCAGGAGCTCCCAGCTATCTCCTGCATTTGTTAAGGCTGCTAAAGCGGTCGAACTCAAGTGATCTAGACGTAAGGGTTTATTCAACAGGAAAAAGCAAACTAACCGGTTAGAATATAACGATGCACCCGGCAACCGCAAGTCAATAGGTCGCACAATGTAGAATACCTGGCGGGCAGGGGCGTATGCAGGCACTGATGACGGTGGGGTGTTTAGCGACCGTAGCCTCAAAATATCCGTTGACAGGTATGGCGGGGAACCACCGCCGGATGGGAATGAGCCGTCCGACAATACTCATACCAGTATTCGTGGGCATCCGAGAGGGTGGTGAATGATTTGTGGCGGGAACCATAGAAACCGACCACAAGCGGCCTGACGGTTTCCCTACTCACTAGTCATCTACAAGGCGTTAAGAAAAAATGTCGCATGTCTCACCATTCACGGAAAACCCCACTTGGCCACCCACAAGAACAACGTAGAACTTTCCACGTATATTTCCAGGATGGTATGGCGGATCGCAGAGCATCGAACTATTCTGGATTGTTAGGCTCCGATGGCGGCATTGATACTATCCGTTGACATGATGGGGATTGAAAACAGGAGTAGTATCGGTGCTTATTGACATGTACCTACCTGTGCTATGCCCAGGCCCAAGCGCCATCTGCACATCCCTTGATGTACCCTGCTGGGCCTGGCCCGTGTCGCCGAGAGTGGTACTGTACTCGTGAGATCTATTGGAACGAACTGCAATTGCACGGCAGTGTATGATTGAATACCAAATATGGCACGGTGGGAATGATTGAATACCAAATATAGTACTGTAAAGTGGGGCTACAGACATCGTCTCAAACTAACTGATGTACCTCATTATTCCAGACATCCCATTTACTTACTTAGAATCATATTTCTCAAATAATTCCTGTTAAGACCACGCTCCATGATAGCGCGCCGGCTTCGGGCCACCAGAGCGGAGTCTAGATCTTATATACACGTACACACATCACTTGATCAAACTTTTCCGAACCATTGCAGTCTACTCCTATTGCATCGACTTGGCAGTATCTCCCTTTGTTGGCCAATGGGACCTCCTCTCGATCAACATACTAACGCTATGCGTACACCGCCTGGTTACCGCCAACACCGTTCGGCTCGCATGCTGACGTCGCCCCTGATTCCGGATGCATTATGGCCGCCTTGATGTATGTTATCTTGTTGTTACTTACATCGATATGCACTAAGCAGTTTACCATCAACGCCTTTCAACTTGCCATGTTAACATCGCCCCTGATTCCGGGTGCATATGGCCATCGTGATGTATGTTATACGCCACTCGCACTGATATGTACTAAGGAGTGGCCCCATGTAGAGTTATTCACTCATACTATCCCCGGATGTATTATTTAATTTGAAATGGATCAACGTACCTCATTCAACACGACTTGAGCAAGAGGTCCCGGTTATTGACGCACGCCGGAACCAGCTATGTCACTCCCGATCCTCAGGGAAGCACTCGAGTTCAAACGCTCAAAACTGTTATTTGTAGGCCGTTTGATTTATTCACCCCAGAAAAGTCCAATGTCTCTGGAATGTAAGTTTTTTTAACCGTTGAACAACTCCCCTATTTATTTCCAAAAGGCGCAGAAGCGAATCTCCGGAGTGCAACCGAGGAACTAAAGGATGCCAAAGCCGACGAGGACACGATAAAGGCTATACCACGGAGGAAAAAAGGCGGAGGCGTTGGTAAGAATTCACATCGTAAAAGCGCTAATGAAGAAACTTATATGTCGTTGATTATAGTTGCGAAACGGGCGGCACTTAAGCGGGTTGAGGATGCCCGGTCGGCAGTATCAGAGGCGGAGGGAATACTCCAACAGGTCATGGCCCTCGGCCCAATCATACCCGCCAATCTCAATCTAGGAACCCCAGACCCGGAGGGCACCACAGTCGCACCAACAAACTCCCAGGCTGACGTAGCAGATACCTCCTCCTCAAACGCGGGAGATCTCAGCACCAACCCAAGCCTAGTGAACAATAGCGATGCGCAGTCTATCGCGACGGATACATCTGGGAATCAACTCGGTGATCTGGTGGGTGCAATCAACCCGGACCACCAAGTGGATGTCCCGCAGCACCTAGGCAGGTCTCTCCAGATGCCCTCACCGCCCAAGCCGCAACCATGGTGATGAATACCCTACTTCTGCCTGACGATATTCCCAGAGCTACTAAGGTCAGTGCGAGTGGGGCCATTTCTGATGCGCAGTTACTCGTGTGTCCGGAGCTGGAATACAAGATGGAAGAAGATCCCATATATGTGGCAGACGAGAGAGAAAAAGCGGCGATGGCTGAGGATGAACGGGCTAGGTGCCTCCGGGGAGCTTTGAATGAGACGGAGAAGCGGCTCCTCGACCCAACGAAATCACCGAGAGGGAGACAAGAATTAATTAAAGCAGCCAACGAAGCCCGCGCGGGAGTTGCAGCCGCGGAACTGGGGGCGAAAGCACTTCGGGAGAGTAACGGAGAAGACTTGGAGATCAAACACAAGCGGGTCAACCCCCCGAACTGTAAGTCCCTTTGACTTATTATCAAGCGCTTCACTGAACGAAATGACCCACAGGCAGTCGCAAACCTTCCAGCCTCAAGGGCCAGGCGCCGAAAGGGATACCCATGCCCCCGCAGACGATAATAAACGAAAGAGGAAGAGAGCCAAATCGGTTGATAGTGGCGACAACTCAGACGACGGCGAAAATGCATTGTCACGATGGAACAGGTCGACGAAGGAGGAAAAGGAGGCAATTGAGAGTACGTGTGAAATATCTTTAACTCCTACACGAATAATGATAACACGACATGCAGTGAGCGGCGCAGAAGCTATCTCCAATTTTTTGGAGAGCAATGGCCGGGAAGAGATCCCCCCCGGACTACGACGTCAGATCCGCGAGATCCAGGAGCTCCTGCCACAAGCAGCAACCACCTCCCGCAAATTAGCATACTCCATCTTCCGCACCGCTCAAAAAAACTCTATCTGCCGGTACCACCAAAAATACCGCGCACACAAGCAACGCGACGGCTTCAACAACGAGTCGGGGTCAACATATCTTATTCGTGGTCCAGCTTATGCCAAAAAGCTAGGCGGAATTCCCCATGCCGACCACATGCATTGCGGGTGTTCAATTGAGGTTGCACTAATGGAATTCTTTTTTTGGAAGACCTGGACCATTAGATCCACACACCCATCTTTTGATATTATCGAGTCAATGCGAGAGGAAGTTTTGCTTGCTCGCCCACGTGCATTCTTTGTTCAAGCATACAAAACAGCAACTGGTCTATGTTTGGAGGATCTTTATGGCGCGGACTATGGTACGATGAAATATTTCGAGAGACTGGGGGAACGCCAAGCAAGAGGGCTGGTAAATAAATTGAATGCGACACGACAGCATAATGGGATGAAGTGGGCTCTGGTAAAAATTCCTGTCGAAGCCATTGCCCCCGATCTTGATTCTGAAGAGTAAATACATATCTAATGTTTAAATCACAATGAATCAATTTAAATCAGACCATTATCACCCAAGAACAACTTGTCACTGGTCACCAAACGTGCCTCACCGCCGATTCCCTTACTGTGCGACTTATTTGTTCTTGTCAAATTTGCCAAACATTCCCTGCTCAGTTTCCAACAAACTCAACAATTACACTATCCAACCCGTCGCCTTGATCTCCGGAGGATAGTAGCTCTCCGCCTGCGCCCCCCACCATTAGAAAAGAAAAATAGACAAATCTACGCTATTCTATCCGGGGGATCGCAGCCATGAGAAACAGCAAACGGCCCATTCCAACATTTCAACACTGCTTCACCGCCCCTTGTCTATATTCCACTTGTGGGGGGGGGGGGGGCATCTTACCAAACTAGTACACGTTCGCTGCTGATTATGTAAAGAATAGATACATAGTACACACCATGGTTCCCTTGGTTAATCTCGGCACGAAACCCAACCCCAGCTGCGCTGCTCCTCTGCATCCTACGATCCTAGGCATCCTACGGTCCTAGGCATCCAGACCCGTCCAAACTTGGCCAGATAGTCGACTTGGCGGTGTGTGGGCAAGTGGAGGGTGAGTGCGCTAGTGAACCGCCCTGCGTGGCGGCGCCGTCGGGTAAGCGTCTCAGTCCACTTCGCTGTCGTCCTACTAACGCTGCCCCAAAATAGGTATTACCGGGCCAGTGCCCACGCAGATTTTAACTATCAACAGCAATATACATTTTCGTACATAATATTCAGAGGACCATTATCCTGAGGGGGTGCAAGGTGCAAGAGACAAGAAATGCAAGAGATACCGCGGACAGTCCAAATGATCTAAAGTCGCAACCCCCGCTCCGCCAGATTGAGCCGTCTCCCCCTCCAACGCCCGCCATTGGGGTAAAATACTGACCCCCAAATATACACATGCATCGTGTCTATGGCTTCCCCGTCTATGAATCCCCGCACTGTCCAATGCGCCTTGGAGTCGGACGCCGACCGGTGTCGGCGCCCCCTTTAAATATGTGAGCCCCGTACAACGATTGGAGTGATGAATAACTCACATAATGACCCAGTCATAATCCTCTTCCGGCTTCGTCAAACGGTGCCTATTTTCTAGCACGGCCCCGCGAACACACCAACGAACAAAGAGGGCGCCCCAAGGTTTGTACGGCTTGAGTGCGAAAATCCGTGGATTCGTCATGGCAATCGAGGCGGTCGCGAAAGCAATATGTGAGGTGGTTGTGAAGTGGTGGGGTAAGGAGGAGTAGAGATGCGGCTGTGAGCAGAACGACACGGTTGTAGAATGTCGGGAAGTCAGGTGATTGCGAAAGTGGCGGGGTGAGTGGCTGGTGAGTAGTGGAACGACGACTTGACAATGACGGTTTCAGAATAACGGGAAGTTAGGTGGTTGCAAAAATGATCGGAGGGCGAAATCCGGTTGGCGAGGAACGGAGCAACTTCCAAGAATGCAAAAGTAGCGGGGCCAAAAACTCGGGGCCAAAAACTAATGAGGATGCTAAGGAAAGGTAGAATGAGCTGAGGAGAGGCGCTCCTCACGGCTCTCCGTCGCTAGTCTCACACCCGGAAGTCTGTTAGTTAATCAATATATTTCAAAAACATTATTGGCCGCCCTGCACTTTGAGCGCCAATCCTTTAAGTGAGAGCGTCGTGCATAAGCGCAGGGAAAATTTTCATCGAAGCGATATATTGGGAGGAACGACAATACTAAGAAATAGAATATATTACTCCGGACAAAATCCTATTCCACTCGGATGGCAGATACGCGCCATTTCCAACCGGAACGGTGTGAGTTATCATATCCGCCCAAAAGGGCGGGTATAGTGGGCACACACCATACTCAACCAGGATGGTATGAGCTCACCATATCCGTCAAAACGGCAGATATGGTGCGTACATACCATATCCGCCCAAATGGCAGATATGGTGCGTATACACCACATCCGCCCAAATGGCAGATATGGTATGTACGCACCATATCTGTGAAAACGGCATATATGGTGCGTATACACCATATCCGCCCAAACGGCAGCATCAGCAAGATCACATCCCCCTGGGAGTGGTAGGGCCAGGACACCCAGCTCACCCAGGTCTCCAGGACGTGGAATGGAGCCAGCTAGACTTATGCAACTCCAGGACCATTTCTCTGGCACTGGTGGCCCCAGTCCTACACCAGCAACATCCTACCTATCTACCACCTCATTTCCAGTATGGTGCACACCTAGTATAACCTGCACATAGACAGTCGCAATGATGAATTGAAATGAAATTTATTCAATTTTTACAGGCTAGTAGTAGTAGTAGTAGTAGTAGTAGTAGTAGTAACAATTCAAGAACCCCCACTTGAAGCGCGGCTCTCAGCGTTCCCCCCACTATACAGTCAACATACCTCGCCATGGCAGGGGTGCGCACCAGTCACCCCCAAGTGGCGCATCCACTTCGTTGCATTCCTATTGTCCGTGTCGCGTTGTTGTCGCTTTCCAATGCGGGCATCCTATCCGTGTTAGTGCTAGCGGCGTTCAGCTTACTCATCGTTGCCCCCGACATTGCAGCAATCTTGTCGCGCCATCGTTCCTCAGCGTGGTGGCCCCTGGCGCTGCCAAACTTGGCCTGGCTGACATGAGCCATCTATACGACGGAGCGTGAGTGTAGGTATCGGGATTGGGGCAAGTGAGCACGTACTATGGTAGATTCACGCATGAAGGTGCCATTTGGCAGTGTGGGCATGCATTAGGGAAACCTGTTAGTCGGAGATGCTCTCTTGTTAGTATGTATAACGTTTTTGGGCTGCATACTCACTGGGGCGGTTTTTCATGGCATCGGATGTTGAGCAAAGACTGCTAAAATACCAAGTGAGAATTTCAATGTTGGAGTTGTGGGAAATATACGTACCGAGTGTTGTTATCAAATGTTGAGCGCTGGGTAGGTGCACGAATGGCGGGATACCCGCGGTTGAGAGGGCTGGACAGTCTGGACGTGGAGCGTATCGAAGTTCACGGTGGGGACTCAGGAGCAAGTGGGTGAAAATTGCGCAGGGACTCGGAGAACACGGAACACCCCGGAGAGCTCACGTGAGCTGGAACGAAAATTTTTGTCAAGACGTCGAGCAGCTAGCTGATATCTAATCTGCCACAACCCCCGGTGAGTGCATGCCACTCCACTAGCTCCCTCCGTTGTATGCACTAATGAGATAACCTAGAACAACGAACGATATGAGAACGGGGCGGGGTGGGGGACGAAAATGAGGCGATGATGGCGCAGCGCACCCACGGCTAGGTAAGTTCAATCTACTGTCCATGCCGGACCCGCCCAAGCCCCCTCCTCATATGTGCCTGTGCACCCAAGCCGCCCTCAACCACACTCCCCCTTACATGCGGTGCCCGCACCGATCTCCCTTATCGCTCGTGCATTCCCCTTGTATGGTGCCCGCCTATCCATATCCTTCCACGTGCCGTACTCATGCACACACCCTCCTCCCACCCTCATCTCGCATAAAACCCGCCAAACTGGATTCCCCGGCTCCTTCGCGCCCATTCCTCCTGTCACCACACATCGCCCACGCGCCACGTATGTACCTGTATTTTCAGGCCCACGCTTGGTCGCAAACATATTCGACATGCCGCAAGCGATGAGGGGTCTTAGTCAGGATATAGATCATGTACATAGCGATCTTATCAATCCAAATGCAATTTTCGACGTTTTCAGCTCCATTCTCAGCCTGTATTCAGGATATTATAAGACAACAATAAATATGTAGTTTTTCTGACGTGGTGCACTGGTAATGGTAGGTATCTCCTGGGTGTTTATTACAGGCCCTGGAGAGTTGGGAGTGCTGGGGGTTCACCCAGTGCTGGAGATGACTGGGACACACACTGGCCCAGGCTAAGCCAGCACCCCCAGTGCCCCCTACCACTCCCAGGCTGTCCAGTACCATGCGATCTTGCTGATGCAGATCTGGTATGTACGCACCATATCTGTGAAAACGGCAGATATGGTGCGTACATACCATATCCGCCAAAACAGCAGATCTGGTGCGTATACACCATATCCGCCCAAACAGCAGATCTGGTATGTACGCACCATATCTGTGAAAACGGCAGATATGGTGCGTACATACCATATCCGCCAAAACAGCAGATCTGGTGCGTATACACCATATCCGCCCAAACGGCAGATCTGGTATGTACGCACCATATCTGTGAAAACGGCAGATATGGTGCGTACATACCATATCCGCCAAAACAGCAGATCTGGTGCGTACATACCATATCCTCCCAAACGGCAGATATGGTGCGTACACACCGTACCCATGAAAAGAGCAGATATGGTGAGTACCATATCCCCCAAAACGGCAGATCTGGTGAGTGCACACCATATCCGCCCAAACGGTAGATATAGTGGGTACTCACCATCTCTGGTACACGCCATATTTGTCAAAACGGCAGAGATAGTGAGTACGCACCATATCCGTCAAAACGGCGGATCTGGTCACTGGTGGGTGTACACCGTTCTTCAACACTACAGGAAGTCTCATGATGGTGGGACAACACTAAATATAATATAGGCTGTGAACAAATGTGTGTGTATGTACGTGAAGATGTTTTGGTGTATGTACGTAGGCCCCCGTGAGCTCCCCTATAGGTACGGCCGAAAAAATCTTTCAAAATGGCCTCGAAAACCCAATGTTTTCAGCCCCAAAACCCCAATATCGGTCAAGGTTGTACTGCACGTGACGTAAAACATACGGGAAAAAAAACATATGTTTGCGCAAAAAAATTGCCCCGGACCGGCCGACAAACACTTGGAAATCATTCGATTTCGCAATTATATATACATATTCATAATTAGGCTGTAGAATTTACGGCGGCTGCCATTCGACCGCCAGGAATGCGAATTTTGAGGGCCGGGAGTGCCTGTCGGACCTTGGGTGCGTTGAATAAGGCCCAGCGTGTAGCAGCAAGGGGTTCCAGGGCTCTGATGGATCCACCATCATCCTTGGTAAAACCAGAGGTACCCAGGTTATAGAGGAGGTTTGGAGTGAGCATTTTCCAGGAGGGGCAGGTTTATGAAGCTGTTTGACCTGGATTCAAGCAACATAATTCGAAAAAAAAATCCGCCCCCGCCCCAAGTGCAGAAGACTTCTCTTCGTTTTGTCACCTGATGTCCCAATTTGGGCCCTCAAAACCCCAATATGGGCCAAGGGTTGGCCAAAATTTGGCCTCAAGTTGACGTCGAAAACCCCATTCCGGTCAAGGAAAATGCCATTTTTGGGGTCTCAAAACCCCAATTTTTGGCCAGACCTATAGGGGAGCTCACGGGGGCCTATGTACGTACGTGATAATACAGCCCGCTACCTGTCCCCTACCCCCCAAATGTAATGGGCTGTGAACAGTATGTATGTGAACAAGTTTTGGTGTATGTACGTATGCAATAATACAGCCGGTCAGGTGGCACATATCCGAAAAAAAACGAGCTGAAAAAAAGATATTCTGCGAATGTCGGAGAAGCAGAAAGACGTGATACCGTACAAGAGCCGATCAACAACGAACCGACTCGTCCAGGACCTACACGACGATTTGGCTAGTCTGAGAGATCACCCGGTATATCGCGGAAAGACAGCATCAGTTATATGCGAAAGGAAAGTAAAAGTAATAAGACAAAATCCGCCGCGTTGGCATTGACAGCAAGTAAATAGATGAATGAGGGGGACGGAAAGGGGGAAGGACGAGTGTGATATTAAGTAGCATGTTAAAATGCACAAACCTAGCCGACGACCTGGTAGAGGTAACAGCCAGGGAAGATCTTCTTGATCTGCTCCTCGAGCCACCAGTATGGGGTCCCATACGTCACGTCTGTCTCGTCGCCCGTGCCGGCACCACTCGTGAGCAAGGCGACGATACGGCCAGCCCTGTCGAGGATGATGGAGCCCGAATCTCCCGGGGCGGAGAAGGGGCCACGCTTGTTGTCATAGGGCAGGATGGCGGTCTCCATGGACGTGCGTTCAATGCCGTAGTCAGTGTAGACGCGAGTGAATGAGCTAAGCCCGTTGACGCGACCTATGGTGGTGCCCGTGGCCATGCCATTCTTCAATACAAGCAGTGCCTTCTCGCCGTGGATGTCGAGGTGCTGGGGCTGGCGGATCTCGTCGTCGCTCACGACACCAGAGGCCTGGAGGAGCCCATTGTCCGGGTACTCGTAGTCGGCCTGGTCCTCGGGCTGCGGGAACATGAGCCCGCCATAGTCGCCCAGCGAGAGGTTGCCACCTGCGGGATAATAATAGTCAGCCGAAACTGAAGCTGCAGGACGAGATGGAAACATACCGATGTAAACCTTGTTTCCAAGGAAGGTGTCCCAGTCAATGCTCTCCCTGTAAACCTCGATGAATGCCCAGTCGCGCGTAAACCCATTGGGTCCGTCGTGGACGACGATGGGCTCAACATGGAGGAGGCGGCCGATGATGCGCTGTTCCGGGTTCGTCCTGTGTTTGGTAACCTCGTCATGAAGCTTGTTCAAGTTGCTGACAACCCACATCGCCCTCTCCGTCTTGTACTCGTTCTCCTGGCGCCGTTTGGTGACCGCCGCATCCTCGCCATCGACAAACTCGCCCAGCCTGGCAATCGAATCCTTCCACGCCGCGACAGAGAGAGCGAGGCTGCGGATGGTGGCCATCATGGAGTTTGTAGCATTCCGGTAACCCATGTTGCCAAGTGCAACAATCTCCTCGCGAGGCTGGCTGGATGTGTTGCGCGAGATGCCTGTGTTGGCGTACTTGGGAGGAGGGCGAGCAACGTGGGCAGCGGTGAGAAGGACAACACGGTCGTCGTCGTTGCTGAGGCGGAAGTAGAGGGCCCCGGTGCCCTCGTAGTGGGTCATCCTGAGCGGGGCGATGGAGAGGCCGAGCGTGGGCGTGAAAGCCTTGCAGAACTCGGGGATAGGGTCGGTGAAGGGTTTGACAGGGAGGAGCTTCGGACCACAAACAGAGTGGGTCACCTCCGACTCGCGAAAAGCGACCTCAATATCCGGGAATCCAGCTATGGTGAGGATGCCCTTGATGGCGTCGGCGGCAACCACTGCATCCTCGAAGTGGAGCGTCTCGGGCTTCACGCCAATCCACATCAGGAGCGGGCAGAATGGTTTCTCCTCCCCAGCGTCGGCAAAGGCGACAGGGTCGATCGAGGTCCACTTGACGCCGCGAGCGTCCAGGGACTGATAGATTTCCGCGCCGATCTCAAGCCAGGAGCCTGCGATCGGGTGGCCGTGGACAGGGCGCGCCTCGCGGATGTAGCTCTGTGCTTGTGGACCCTTGCGTTCATGCCAGGCAGGTCCGGACTTGAAGATGCAGGGGGCCCTGCTGGGTATACCATAGAAGTCTGTGAACGCGGGTGGATAATGGTCGGTGAGACGGGACGAATTAATAAGTGAGATGGGGGTCGAGATTAGGGGATGTTCAAGCACGACTCGTAGAACTCCTCATCAAGGTTGAAGGGGTTGGGCGTCACTGAGAAGGAACGGTCAGTAATGAGGACAGATATAAAAAAAGCTAAAGGGCTTACTTGTAGACCGTTTGCTGTAACAAAGTGGAAAGCAGAGACGATATTGTTTGTAGACGACAAGAGAGCTGAATAGAAAGAAGAGCGTCAAGGTAAGTACACGACGAGATAGCAAATATTTAAACCCCTATATAACGGCTGATTTAGCGTCTGTGATAACGGCTGTTAAAACTCCGACCATCCCTCTCAGATCTCAGGCCTCAGGCCTCAGGAGTCAGAGTCATTGACATTTGATCTTTATGCGCAATTGGTTTGTTGTTGTCGTATTTGTCAAATATCGTTCACATGAATTTTTGGCTGCACTGTCCTATCACTTTGCTTGACCTCACTTTACTCCCATTCTGATCGGAGACAATCAAAGGTCTGTCTAATAGCATATTATAAATAGCTATATATGGTCGCGAGGCCGTGATTTGTTGAAATTTTAGCGAGACTGGTGTGCCAAAGCCAACCTCAGCAAATACCAAATGACGGCTGACTGCAATCCCTCATTTCCCATTCCCCTACACTATACTATGCCTCTTTAGCCCTCAGCGTCACGGAGAGACAGCATCAGCTATGCGCAAAAGGAAAGTCAAGACGAATCTACCGCGTCGGCATTGACAACGAGTAAACAAATAGACGAGGGAGGCGGAGAGGGAAAGGACGAGCGCGATAATATGAGACGAGCTGCGCCGAGCTGAGCCCGCGACCCACCTCCATATCGAGGAGAGACGGCATTATTTATGCACAAAAAGTACAGTAAAGAAGAGCACAAAGCACAAAGCCCGATTATTAGCATGTAAAAAATGCACGAACCTAGCCGACGACCTGGTAGAGGTAGCAGCCAGGGAAGACCTTCTTGATCTGCTCCTCGAGCCACCAGTATGGGGTCCCATACGTCACGTCTGTCTCGTCGCTCGTGCCGGCACCACTCGTGAGCAAGGCGACGATACGGCCAGCTCTGTCAAGGATGATGGAGCCCGAATCTCCTGGGGCGGAGAAGACGCCATGCTTGTTGTCGTAGGGCAGGATGGCGGTCTCCATTGACGTGCGCTCGATACCGTTGTCGGCGTAGATACGAGTGAAGGAGTCAAGCCCGTTGACGCGACCTATGGTGGTGCCCGTGGCCATGCCATTCTTCACTACAAGTAGTGCCTTCTCGCCGTGGACGTCGAGGTGCCGGGGCTGGCGGATCTCGTCGTCGCTCACGATGCCAGAGGCCTGGAGGAGCCCATCGTCTGGGTACTCGTAGTCGGCTCGGTCCTCGGGCTGCGGGAACAGGAGCCTGCCGAAGTCAGCCAGTGAGAGATTTCCACCTGCGGGATAACAATGGTCAGCGAAAATTGAAACTGCGAGACGAGATGGGAAACGCACCGACATAGACCTTGTTTCCAAGAAAAGTGTCCCAGTCAACCTTCTTCTTGTAGATCTCAATGAATGCCCAGTCGCGCGTGAAGCGATTGGGTCCATTGGAGACAACGATGGGCTCAGCGTGGAGGACGCGGCCGATGATGCGCTGGTTTGGGTTTGTCCTGTGTTTTGTAACCTCATCATGAAGCTTGTTTAAGCTGCCGACAATCCACGTCGCCCTCTCCGTCCTACGCTGGTTCTCCTGGCGCTCTTTGGTGACCTCCGCATCCTCACCATCGACGAACTCGCCCAGCATGGTGATCACCCTCTTCCACACCGCGACAGAGCGAGCGAGTTTTCCGATGGCGGCCATCATTGAGTTTGTAGCATCCCGGTAACCCATGTTGCCAAGCGCAACGATCTCCTCGCGGGGATGGCTGGTTGTCTTGCATGGCATGCCCGTGTTGGTACGCATGGGAGGAGGGCGGGCGACATGGGCAGCGGTGAGCAGGACGACGCGGTCGTCATCATTGCTGAGGCGGAAGTAGAGGGCGCCCGTTCCCTCATAGTGGGGCGTCTTGAGCGGGGCGATGGAGAGGCCGAGCGTGGGCGTGAAAGCCTTGCGGAACTCGGGGATAGGGTCGATGAGGGGTTTGAAGGGGAGGAGCTTCGGGCCACCAACAGAGTGGGTCACCTCCGACTCGCGAAACGCCACCTCAACCTCAGGGAATCCGGCGATACTGAGGATGCCCTTGATGGCGTCGGCGGCAGCCACTGCATCCTCGAAGCGGAGACTCTCATGCTTCACGCCGATCCACATCAGGAGCGGGCAGAACGGCGTCTTCTCCCCGGCGTTGGCAAAGGCGACGGGGTCTATCGAGGTCCACTTGACGTCGTGAGAGTCGAGGGACCGGTAGATTTCCTCGCCGATCTTGAGCCAGGAGCCTGCAATTGGGTGGCCGTGTACAGGGCGCGCCTCGCGGATGTAGCGCTGTCCATGTGTACCCTCAGGCTTAGGTTCAGGCCAGGCAGGACCCGACTTGAAGACGCAGGGCGCCCCGCTGGGAATTCCGAAGAAGTCTTTAAAAGCTGCCGGGTAGAGGCTGGTGAGACGACTCGGGTTAGTAAATGAGACGGGGGCCGAGATTGAGAAGGTGTTCAGGCATAACGCATAGAATTCTTCATCAAGGTGAAAGGGGTTAGGCACCACTGGGAAGGAACGGTCAGTAACGAGGACAGATATAAAAAAGCTAAAGGGCTTGCTTGTAAACCGTTTGCTGTAACAAAGTGGAAAGCAGAGACGATATCGCCGGTGGAGGACAAGAGAGCTGAATAGAAAGAAGAGCGTCAAGGTAAGTGCACGACGAGATAGCAAATATTTAAACCCCTATATAACGGCTGGCTGATTTAGTAAAGCTGCACATACGCCTTTCACACTTTATCAGTGTGCACCATCGGCTCGCACCCGACTGCGGGGTTTCAAACTTGAACATCGCTTAGATTCGCCTAGGCTCGCTTATTGGTACGTGCTGTTTTGGACTGCCTAACGATCTGAATGTAGCTGGAATGCAATAATCGATGGTGCATAATGGTTGCGCAATGGCGACCTGTTGAATATGGAAGCTCAGACGCAGTCACAAGAGTCAAGAGATATATAAACAAAGAAAATAAATAGGGGCGCGGCGGGTTGAGCCTGTGTCTGTGATGTGGATAAAACGATAGAGACGAAGTCAAATAGACAAGATGTAATAGTAGTTTAGGCGCACCGGCAAAGCGTGCGCGTAGACTACGGTGCCATATAAGGTATTGGGCGCTGTCACGCGCACGGGTGTTACTCTCAACAGCTACGCTGCTCAAAATATGCAATGGATTACTCAAAGTGAAGGTACCCCGGAGGGCCAGAATTTTCTACGTTTCTTGATGGCGACCGTCGGCTGAAGCCGCGTTACGCGTTATTTCTTTCAAAAGAGGCAATATTTTTTTGCTGGCCGCGAAAGGTCGGAACGAAACCTTGTCCCGCATTGTTCCTCAAAACCAGGGGACGTGCATAAAACATTTCCTCGTGGCCTCTTTTCTATACCTCTGCGGAGCGAGAATTTGCGTACAAGCTCGGTTGCAGGCTGTTTGCTGTACCCCACAAGGCCACAAAAGAAAACACGAGTCGGAACTTCGAAGAGGCGATATTGATACAAGCTCTCAGGCCGCGTTTAGCTCAAACAGTCAATTCACGAGGAAGATTCGTCCCCGTTTTATGCGATGGGTACGTAAGTCTCTTTATATTATGGTCAAACATTTGCTAAAATACTTACAAAGATCCGCCACTAAAAAACCAGTCGCTGGGCGATACCGACGCGACGCGATTCCGAGCCCCATACAACCCTGACAATCTCGTCGCCCCATCCCCACTCATGCAGCCCACGCCCACACCCACCAATTGGCACCCTGCAAAATCTTTTTTCGCGTGCAGCCATACTTGCGAGCACACCAATTCCCAATATTCTCGCCGAAGCAAACAGCTACGCGAGTGTCCACTCTGGCCAAGAAGCAGCCTACCGGGATTGCTACGCCACGCTAGGAGGAAAAACTTGCATATGCGTTGCACGGAGGATTGCCCTGCCAACCCTAGGCAAAGGGAGCCTATTCCCGTACGGGGCGTCGACCAGGCAGAGTGGACCAGATGGGCTCGAGTCCTTTTCGACGAATTGCACGACAAGCTGGACTGGAAGTTGGGCGCGGATCACCCAGGCGTTGACTTCAACCGCCTTGACAACTGGGTGGCTCTGATACCGGATGATGGCGGCGGCGGCGAAGATGAGGAAGGGAAGGGGAGGGGGCCGGATAGGAAGCGACTTAGTCCCTCAGATGTTAGTGAAGACGGCGGAAAAAACAAGAGGAAGGAAGAGAGGCCTAGGAAGCGGCCCAGGGTCTACTCTTCGGACGAAAACGAGGATGAAGATGAAGAAGATGCAAGGAAGAAGCGTCCGAGGAGAGGGAGGGCTGGGGGATGGGCCGACTACAAAAGAGACAGGAGGACGAAGAGGAGAAAGGCTAGGAGACGGATCAGCTCTCCGGACAGTAGCGATGACGCCAATAGCGAGGGTGACAAGGGGAGGGAGTGGGGGAAGGCTAGATGGTGGGATGAAGATGGCAGTGATGACGGGGTCGAGAGAGACGGGAGGAGGGAGAAAGGGAGGGCCAATGCTAGGAAGCGGTTCAGGGAGGTTGACTCGGACAGTGAGGATAAGGACGAAGTGGACCGGAGGAAGAGGAGGAAGCGGAAGGTCAAGAAGTATGTTGGCTCCCCAAGGCGTAGCGAAGATAGGGATAATGGGGCGGATGAGGAGAAGAAGGAGAAGCCTCAGCTCCCACACAACGCCCAGCCCCCTCCTCCGAGATCCCCGATCGACCCAGCACCCTCCCGCCCACCCTTCCACGCACCACTGCAACGCCGCCCCTGCTGCTTTCTCTCGCGCGAGCATTCATTCGTCCCTCCTCCATTTTCTCCTACCTGTTTTCCCCCGCCCGACGTCTCTGACCCGCCTGCACTGCATTCTGACCACCTTGCACTACCTTGATCGGGTGACCCTACAGCCCTTATTTCCTCCGTTCGTGTATTCTGATTTGTATGTTGTCTTGCCGTGTGTCTTGTCCGTGTGTATGCAGTGCGGCATGTTTCAACCGCCTCCAAGTCTTCGTCGAAAAAATATGTTATGTGACGATGTATACAACCCATGTATTACAATTCTATCCTATCGAATCGATGACATGCGCGTTATCTCCTACTCTGATTCAGAAACCACATAATTGAGTAATCTCACATCAACACGGAGACTCGCCTTTATGATTCGGAATGATGGCACCACCATCGATCCGTTGATTGTTCTTCTTAAGTCCTACCACCCCAGGAAATTCGTGATTGATGTTGATGCGGGCCTGAGAAAAATGCAATGCGGATTCTATACTTTCCGCGGGAGCCGGGGGCGCCAGCGCCTGGGGCTGCAGTATCCGATCCAGCGCGTCACGTGACCGTAGCACTGTGACCACGTCGTGTTGTAGACAGATCATAATCCAACCTTGTGCGATGCGTCCGAGTCGATGGTGTGCGCGCCTCTGAGGCCCTGTGAGGCCCGCCGACTCCGCCGCGATAGGGAAAAGTTGAAGGAACCTATTCAACGACATCAAAACTGCAATCAAGCCAGCACCGGCTGAGCAAAATACAGCTCAGCCACGGCTTCCTAACCAGCTCAGCTTTAGTGGTAGTTGTGTCTTCCTGGTCCAATAGCCCCGTCCTGACGAATCAATATCATGATATGTAGCACTGAGCGAGACGCCGAAAAATTTACACTCAGCGTAAGATGTCAAAATTCGCATGAAAGGTTGATGACTCGGATTCCCGGGTGATCGCGTCACATTGGTATATCATCTACCCATGACAGTAGGAATCTCCGATACATTGATAACTGTTATACTTGCAGTCAACTCCATTGGGATTGACGTATCACACACACACAGCTGGTTCCGCATGGCACTTGAGCTCGAGGTTGGTGAGTGCTACACTACACTATTACTAATATTGATACATCTATAGTTGGAATCTCGTCAACGGCCGTCGGGCATCTGCTGCTAAGGCCTAGAAGAGTGAGTGTCATTGATTGAGCGTCCAGCCATGGAGGGAACTTCCCAAAATGAAAGTGTAGAGGATGCGCCGTCTATGGGGATGGGACCGCACACCCAATTTAGCAACCACATCTGAGTAAGTTTTTGTATATGTATACCATCCCCGTAAAAAATTACCGTCCTAAGCATCGAACCCGCTAGGGGAAAGCAACAAGTGGTGTGAGTCTTTTCGAAATTGATTTATATCACCCAAATCGAGATTCCGAGGGGCGCGGCTGGGGTGGACTGACAGATGAGAAATGTACCAAGGTTATATTACCACTGTAGTGTGATGGTACATCACTGTGCCAAGGTCTGATGAGTGATTCGCACTCAAGCTGAACAATAACTATGATGGATCACGATGGCTAACACCCCTTCGGGTTAGTATTTAGAGCTCCATTTCCAGGCGGGTCCTTTGCCTACCACTCTTAAAGATGGTACTTCGGAGCCCGACTTTCCTAGGTACAACAGCCCTGGGGATTATTCTCGAGTGCATATTCTATGGTAATGGTTTCAACAGCCTTGCTGAGAAAGACTGGAATTCCCTCCAGGTGTATACATGGTCCTCTTTACCCTATACTTGGTCCTTCGGCGCCGTAACAACCGTGACGTTGGTGGGTTACTACTGACCCTGGCACAGATACTTCTGTTTTGTCTCTGCACTGTATCCGTGCTTCTTGATATCTCCGTGAACTATTTTACATTTGTATTTCCCATCTTCACCCATGTGTCCCAGATCTCTTCTGACTCCAACATAATACGCAGGTACTGGGTGTGGAAAACACGAACTCGGAAAAGCTTGAATTCGGCTCCATGGTAATATTCGCCACGATTGATTATTTGGCTCAAATGATTTTGGTAAGTGCTACGTACACCCATCTATACTCATCGCTTACCAGGCGGGGAAGCTCTACCGGTGCTGGATTGTCTGGGGTAGGCGATGGGCGGTTGTTGCCGTCCCGGGATTCCTTGCTCTTGTAACACTTGGTAGATGATTTAAGTATTTCACCCAACCGGCTATCACTCACAACACTGGATTCTAGGTGGGGGATTCGCACTTGCTGTTTTTTCTAATCCCTTCCTCTGGAGTAACGTAAACCCACCGAGCCTCATCCGTCGTTTCCAACCAACCGGGGTCACGACAAGCTCCATCTCGCTCGTCGTCAACGCTCTCACCACACTATTAATTATAACCAAGATCTTCATAACCTCACGGGAAGTGCGCTCTGCGTTGGGTTCTGATTCACATCAGTCTTTCCGTATTGCCACAGCTATGCTGATTGAATCAGGGCTCCTCATGTTCGCAGTTCAACTCGTCTATGTTGTTATATTCTCTGTCCGACTTGAAGGGATAAATATAATTTCTAGCCTGGTCACTCAAATATATGTATGTGTGGCTTCTCATCGGGGCTTGGCAGTATTAATTCTGAATGTGCAGGGAATTACTCCAACACTTCTCCATATCCGGGTCGCGATGGGCTCTGCGTATGACAAAACCACGGAGAAAACCCGCTCCCTGAGATTTGCCCATTCGGGAGGAGCCGCCACTCAGACTGCTGGTCTTAGCACGGGCGCGGCAGGAGTCCAGTCCCAGGGTATTATTGCCGAATGCAATGGTGCTTCAAACGACGAAAGAGACGCTGACGACGCCACCTAATTTAAATATGGTAGTGATATCCATATCCCCAGCCAGGGCCCGCCTAGTTGTGCTACTGCTTTTCTTCGTGAACCGCCCCCTGGGGATCTAAATTGTTGACCCCCTCGAATAGTTTTTCCCAATACTTTATCTACTTTCCCGCGCCCGGCCACACACGCCATAAAATCGTATATTTTTCGATTCTCGATGTACTCTTATCTATGGTTCTTAGATCACTAGCCGTCTCTCTCATCCACAATCCGTACAAGCTCAGTCTGTACATATCATATAATACATTCTCTATTTTACATGGTATTGCCATGATACGATGGCATATGAGAATGGGGCGTCAATGAACTATTTGCATGTTGGGCCTCCCGGATTCACCTTCCTCGCATCCCTGTGCCACTACCAGTGTTTTCTGGTCGATGTTCACCTAGAAGCCCACAACTTCACACTTTATGACAAGGAACATGTGGCGGATGTTGTCAGAAATTTTCAGGTGCTCGAGCCGGCACTTGAAGCTTGAAGCATCTTTTGACGTGGTAACGTGGGAGCCTGCAAGTGATTTGTTGCGATTGTCGGTCGTGAAGCGAGATATCAATAAAAGCGGCGCAATACCGATACGGCTTCAGACGTTCGTGAGAGTGCGCGATTTTACGCATACGCGCACATCTTCTCTTTGTCTCATGCTAACCAAGGAAATGATCGACGAGTGCAAACACGATGGAATTTCGACTGTCGCACAGTTGCTGCCAAGCTCGCCCCATCCGCGCAACCCCTAGCTATTTCGGCGCTGACACGCCACACGGAGGATGGGAATTTGTGCCGGCACTACGCCAAGAGCTATTTTACGAATCTTGGGCAAGGGCCGGAGCTAGAGGCGTGCACGAGTGTCCGAAGACCGTCCAATGCGTCGGGGACGAGTAGGGCCTGGGACGAGCGGGGTGTGGGACGCTGGTGCTGGAATGTCGGCCCGCGGCACCTTGTAAATCTCTAGCGGTGTTGTTTGTCCCTGTAGTGTCCTCGTTGCGTTGCTCAAAATAGGCAACGAACTGCTCAATGAAGGCTCCCCGGGGCCCCGGGGACCGAAGCTGCGTGACGCGTCATTTCGAAAGAAATAGGCAACATTTTTCGCTGATCATTACAGAAATGTCAGTGACAGGTCGGAATGAGCGCTTGAGTCCCACACCGTTCCTCAAAACTGGGGGACGCGTGTACAGCATATTTCCTCCCAGTTTCTTTTCTGCACCTCTGCGGAGTGAGAATCCGCGTACAAGCCGGGCTACAGGGGTTGTTGTGCCCTACAAGACTCATCAAAGAAACGAGTCGGAACGAGTAGCACCGATACGAGCTCCTAGGCCGCGTTTGGCTCAACCAGCCAATTTACAAGTAGGGTTCATCCCTGCTTTATACTATGGGTAAGTCTTTTCATATTACGATCGAACATTTACTAAAACACATACAAAGATCCGCCACCAAAACACCAGCCGCAGGTGGATACCGACGCGACGCGATCCCTGGTGCTACACAACCTTGAAAAATTCGCGGCTGCATCTCTATTCACACCGCTCACCACATCCACCGCCGCAAAATGGCACCCCGCGAAAGCGTTTTCCGCTTGCAACCACACCTGCGAGCACAACTTCCAATGTTCCAACCGACCCAAACAGCTACGCAAGTGTCCACTCTGGCCGAAAATCCGCCGTTGGTCGGTGCTACGCCATTCCAAAAACGCGCGTCTGCACCCGCACTGCACCGAGGATTGCCCTGCCAGCCCTAGACGAGAGGGACCTGTGCTTAGACGGAGCGTCAACCAGGCAGAGTGGACCACATGGGCCGAGGTCCTCTTTGACGAAATGCACGATATTCTGGACCGACATTTGGGCAGAAATCATCCGGATATCAACTTTAACCGCCTAGGGGACTGGATGGTCCCGATACCGGACGATGGTGGCGGCGACGGCGCTACGGCTGAGCTTTTGGACTTGGAGGGCAACGGCAGTAAGGGCGAGGATGGAATGAGGACGGCTAAGAAGCGGGGTGGGATCGACGGAAAGGAAGAGGGGAAGAGGATTAAGGAGTGGTTTGAACATTCCTCGTTGGACGTCAGTGAGGATGCAGCTGAGGGGGACGCGATGAGGAAACCAAAGGAAGAAAAAGCGAATAATGGGGGCAGTGGTGGTGCTACGGCTAGGCTTTTCGGTGATGAGGGCGGCGCCGGCGAGGACAATGGATGGAAGGGGGGAGGGGTAGGAAGCGGGTCAGCCCCTCAGGCGGTAGTGAGGAAGACAGGAGGGGGAGGAAGAGGAGGGCGCGGACCGACTCTTCGTATGGCCGTGAAAACGGCAAGAGGAGGGGGAGGAAAAGGAAGCAATCCAGGGTCTACTATGCGGATGACAGCGAGGATGAAAATGAAGAGGACTGGAGGAAGAAGCGTCGGACGAGGGGAAAAGCTAGGCAGCGGGCTGACTATGACAGCGATGACGATGACAGCGACGAAGGCGAGAGGAGGGAGAGGAGGAAAGGGGAAGCCAGGAAGCGAATCGGCTCAGGACGTTGTGAGGACAGGGACGAGAGGAGGAAGGAGAGGCCCCGCTTGCACAACGCCCAGCCCCCCTTCTCCCAGATCCGCGACCAACCCAGTGCCCTCCCGCTCGTCCCTCCACGTATTGCTGCAACACCGCCGCCCCTGCTCGCCCTCGCGCGGGCATTTATCGGCCCCTCCTCCATCTTTTCCTACCTGTTTGCCCCTGCCCGGCATCTCTGACCCACTCGCACTGCACTCTGACCGATTTGCACCATCTTAAACCCACAACCCGCATTTCCTCCTCCCGTTCGTGTATTCTGATCCTTTACGTTATATTGTCCCCTCTGTGGATACAACGCGCAAGCAGCGTGGCGCGTCCCGAGTCTCCGGTAAATCAACATGTTATGTATGGCATGTACAGTTCGTGTATTACAACTCTACCTTATCGAATCGATGATACAGCATCTCTTACTCTGATCCAGGCGGAGCGGGCTGGGCTTCAGCGGGCCGAGCGCAGGCCCGCAACACGCAGTGATCTACGAATCATTTCGGAGAAAATGTCAGGAGATTCCCGGGAAAGAAGATACTGCTTACGACGCGTTGGAGTAAACCCCACAAGCAATCTTAGCAGCGTGACAGGCACGCAGTACCGTTAACTTGGCTGTCGGGACTACTACTGTCGACGAAATGGGGAGGAACCCATTAGCGACATCCTTCAATTTGTGCTGGCCTTGACCATGTCCACAAAGCCAGCCAAGCCTCCATTGCCCCACGCTAGTCCTTCGCAGGTCCTTAGTGATTTGGATGTGTATCGCGATCCATGATGTGGTATCGATCGACGACGACGACAGGCTCGCATACTCTTCTTTTTCCACCAAATTAAGGAGTCACAATGTCGCGACTTTCGCCGAAGAAGTGAACATAGGCCACCCCCCCATCGATGAGCCGAGCCAAAAGGGTGTGAGATAGTGTGACATTATGGTGACACGTCGACAACGGGGAATACTATTGTTGACTCGTTCAACCAGCTAGCTCACGAGTAAAATTTGTCCCCGATCTATACTGTGGGTGAGTCGATTTTGTACTACAGCCCGGCGTTTACTGAAATTTAAGATCCCAGTTACAAGGGTTCACCATCGAAACATCGGCGGCTAGTGGGTACCGACACGACAGAAGTTGTCTCATCTCCAGTGGGGCATTTCTTCGCGGTTTCTTTTCTATACCTCTGCGGGCTCTGGAGAGTGAGATTCTACATACAAGTCGGGCTATAGGGCCGGGCTTCCTGATCGCTATACCTCACAAGACCCACCAAAAAAAAACGGGTCGGAACAAGGCAACACCGATACGAGCTCCTAAGCTGCGGTTAGGTCAACCAGCCATTCGCTCCTGTTTTATACCATGAGTAAGTCCATCATATTCGGGTCAAACGTTTACTGAAATATTTACAAAGTTCTACCACCAAAACACCGGCCGCTGGCGGATATCGACGTGACACACGACCCTAACAACTTCACCATCCCACCCCCATCCGCGCCGCTCATCACACCCACCACCGCCAAATGGCACCCCGCGAAAGCGTTTACCGCTTGCAGCCACACCTGCGAGCACAACTTCCAACCTACTTGTCGAGGCAAACAGCTACGCGAGTGTCCACTCTGGCCAAAAATCCACCGGTGGTCGGTGCTACGCCATTCCAGAAACGAGCGCCTGCACCCACACTGCACCGAGGATTGTCCCGCCCACCTTGGACAAAAGGAACCCATTTTTATACGGAGCGTTAACCAGGCCGAGTGGACCACATGGGCCGAGGTCCTCTTCGATGAACTGCATGATAAGTTGGATCAAAAGTTGGGCAAAAATCACCCGGAGATCGATTTCAACCACCTAGGGGACTGGATGGTTCCGATACCGGACGATGACGACGGCGACGGTGCGATGGCTGAACTTTTGGATAATGAGGACAATGAGGATGGAACGGGGACGGCTAGGAAGTGGAGTGGGATCGACGGAAAGAAAGAGGGGAAAGGGACTATGGAGTGGTCTGAGCTTTCCTCTTTGGACGACAGTGAGGACGATACCAGGGTGACACGATCCCGAGCGCCACACAACTCTCACACCCCCGCCGCCCCACCCTCACTCATGCAGCCCACCACCACGCCTTCTGTCGCCAATTGGCACCCCATAAACGCGTTCTCCGCTTGCAACCATACCTGCGAGCACACAAACTCCCAATTATCTCGCCGAAGCCAACCGCTACGCGAGTGCCCAGTCTGGCTAAAAGACAGCTCGGGAATGCTACGCCACGCCAAGAACCCGAACTCGCACATGGACTGTGAGGAGGATTGCCCTGCCCACGATGAACGAAAAGAACCTGTTTTCGTGCGGGATGTCAACCAGGCGGAGTGGACCAAATGGGCCGAGGTCCTCTTCGACGAGCTGCACGGCAAATTGGACCGAGATTTGGGCAAAAGTTACCCGCATGTCAAATTCAACTGTTTAGAGGACTGGGTGGTACCGATACCGGATGACAGCGACGCCGGTGTTGCTACAATTTTACCTCTAGATGGTCCGATCAATGGCGGTGAGGGCGAGGATAGAAGGGCAACGGGGACAATCAAGCCTTTAGATGTCGGCGGGGATGGAAAAGAGAAGAGCGAGCCCGAGGTTTACTCTTTGGATAATGGCAAAGACGGGGATGGAAAAGAAAAGAGGGGGCCCGAGGTTTACTCTTTGGACAACGGCAAAGACGGGAATGGAAAAGAAAAGTGGGGGCCCGAGGTTTACTCTTTAGAAAACGGCAACGATGTGGATGAGAAGGACGGGGGGGAGAGAACGGAGATGCAGAAGGTAGACGATGGCGGCGCTATGGCTAGGCCTCTAGGCCATGATAACGGCAGCGGCGAAGTTGAGAAAGGAAAGGAGAGGGGGAGGGCCAAGAAGCGGGTCAACTTCTCAGAAAGTAGTGAGGATGAGGACAGCGAGGTGGACAGGAGGGGGAAGAGGCACAGGCGGGCTGAGTCGTCGTATGACAGTGAAGACCGCGGAAGATACAGGAGGAGGAAAAAGAAGGCTAGGAAGCGGCCCAGGGTCTACTCTTCGGACGACAGCGAAGACGACAGCGAAGACGAAGGTATGCGAAGCAGGCATCGGAGAGGGAAAAGCAGGCGGAGGGCCGACTACGAAAGAGACAGGAGGACGAAGAGGAGAAGGGCAAAGTCTAGGAGGCCATCCCTGGGGCCGAGAAGATCTGAACAATACGAGCGCGTCAGCTCTTCGGACAGCAGCGATTACGACGACAGTGTGGGGGACAAGAGGTGGAGGTGGAGGAAAGCTCAGTGGACCGACGATGAGGATGACGGTGAGGACGAGGATGAGAGAGATAGGAGGAGGAAGGAGGAGAAAAGGAAAACCAGCGCCAGGAAGCGGTTCAGAGCGGACGACTCGGACAGCGAGGATGAGGACGAAGTGGACCGGAGGAAGAGAAGGAGGAGAAAAGGGAAGGCTAGGAGGCGAGTTCGCTCCCCAAGCCGTAGCGACGGAGACATTGAGGCCGACGAGGGGAGGAGGGAGAAGCGGAACCCCCAGGAGGTAGACCGTGCAAAGGACTTTGCCCAGCTCCCCTTCGCTGAGATCGCCGACCGACCCAGTACCCCCCCACCTGCCCCTCCACGTACCCCCCTGCTCGCCCTTGCACACGCGTTCATTCGTCCTTTCTCCTACCTGTTTGCCCCCGCCCAGCGTTCCTGACCCACCCTCCGACCGACCACGGCCCATATTTCAGTCCCTTATTCGTGCGTGCGTTCTGATCCCTTACGCCATTCCGTCCCCTCTGTACTACGACGCGCAAATAATATAGCGTGTATCATTCATGTATGACAATTCTACGTAGTAAATATTTTGTAACAGCTAGATAAATGATTGGTTTAAATGAAATCACTGAATCGCTTATTAGGAATTCCACCAGTTAAAGTTAGATGATAATAGATCCGAGTCGCCCACAAATCCCGAAGATGTTATAAGTAGCCCAAGAACCGACGTCGAATAACTGCACGAGGTGCGTGTCATTACGCGGACTTTCAAGTTTCCGATATGTTTATCTAAGGGACGTGCCCGCCGAGAGGGAGCGGGTTGGTGGTGTCACAGGGGCGCCGAAGAGCGTGCGGCAGAGGAGTGAGCATGATGATGGGGCATTGCGGCGGAGAGCAGCCCAAGACAAAAGGGTGCGGGACCGTGTGATACTATAGTGACTTGTTGACAATGAAGCAATATAGGTAATTATTGTTGAGTTCAACCGGCTGGCTCGCGAGTACAAATTCGTCCGTCCACCATCGAAACATCGGCAGCTAGTGGGTGCTGACACGATAGAAGTTGCCTCCAAGTCATCTCCGGCTTCGAGGTTTCTTTTCTATACCTCCGAACTCCGGAGTGAGAGTCTGCATACCAGTCGGGCTATACTCCACCGAAAAAAAGTCGGAGTGAGGCAGTATTGAGGCCGCGTTTAGCTCAATCAGACAGTTCACGAGTAAGATTCGTTCCTGTTTCATGCTATGAGTAAGTTTATATTACAGTCGAAATTTTACTAAAATACTTACAGAGTCGCTGGCCGATATTGACATGACGCGAACTCAAGCGCCACACAACCTTGACAACTTCGCCGCCCCACCCCCATCCGCGCCGCTCACCACACCCACCACCACCAAATGACGCCCCGCGAAAGCATTTTCCACCTGCAATCAGACTTGCGAGCACAACTTTGATTGTTCTTGCCGATGCAAACAGCTACGCGAGTGTCCACTCTGGCCAAAACCCAACGGTGGTCGATGCTACATCATGCCAGGAATGGGAAGCTGCATCTGCATTGCACTGAGGATTGCCCTGCCAACCCTAGACGAAAGGGACCCGTTCTTGTGCGGAGTGTCAACCAGGCTGAGTGGATCAAATGGGCCGAGGTGTTCTTCGATGAACTGCACGAACAGTTGGACCGAAATTTGGGCAGAAATCACCCAGAGAACTTCGACCACTTAGGGGACTGGATGCTCCCGATACCAGCCGATGGCGGTGGCGATGGCGCTATGGCTGAGCTTTTGAACAACGAAGGCAACGGCAGTGAGGACGAGGATGGAATGGGGATGGCTAGGAAGTGGAGTGGATCTTTGGATGACAGTAAGGGCGGGGCCGACGGAAAGAAAGAGGGGAAGAGGGCTATGGAGTGGTCTGAACTTTCCTCTTTGGACGACAGTGAGGATGATAAAGACGCTGCGCGGTCCGGAGCACCACACAGCTCTGACAACTGCGCCGCCCCATCCCCATCCGCGCAGCCCACCACCGCGCCCGCCGTCACTAATTGGCACCCCGCAAACGCGTTCTCCGCTTGCAACCATACTTGCGCGCACACAAACCTCCAATATTCTCGCCGAAGCCAGAGGCTACGCGAGTGTCCATTCTGGCCAAAAAGCCGCTTGGGAGTGCTATGCCATGCCAAGAACGCGAACTTGCACATGCACTGCGCGGAGGATTGCCCCGCCAACGATGGACGAAAGGACCCGTTCTCGTGCGGGATGTCAGCCAGGCAGAGTGGACCAAATGGGCCGAAGTCATTTTCGAGAGAAAGGGGAAGGCTAGAAAGCGAGTTGATTCACCCAGCCGCAGCGACAGAGACATTGAGGCTGACGGGGAGAGAGAGAAGCGGAACCTCCAGGAGGTAGACCATGCAAGGGACTTCGGCCAGCTCCCCTTCGCTGAGATCGCCGACCGACCCAGTACCCCGCCACCCGTCCCTCCACGTACTGGCGTCATGCAGCCCCCCTTGCTCGCCCTCGCGCGCGCATTCATTGGTCCCTACTCCATTTTCTCCTACCTGTTTGCCCCCACCCGACGTTCCTGACCCACTCGCACAGCACTCTGACCGACCCACACCACCTTGACCCCACGGCCCATATTTCCGTTTCTTATTCGTGTGTGCATTCTGATCCTTTATACTATCTCGTCCCCATATAACGTGTATAAATCATGTATGACACTTCTACGCACTAAAATCTATGTGCATGGCTGTTCTTACTCTGATTCGGGCGTATGGCTGGCAGTGATCTCTCTGTCATTTCTGAGAAAATGTCAGCGGAATTCCCAGGAAAGAAGATACTGTTTATGAAGCGTGCGCTCAGGCTGGGGCAACCTCTACGAGCAATCTTAGCAGCGTAATAGATGCATCACCGTTAACTTGGCTGTTAGGACCACTACTGCTGACGAAATAGGCTTGGGGAACTCGTCAGCAACATTCTTCTCGGGTTGGCTTTGATCGCGTCCACAAAGCCTACCTAGCCTTCGTTGTCCTGACTCCTCACTCCCGAGTCACGAGTCCCTCCACGGTGACTTGGATGTGTATCACGACCCACGGCGCAGTATCGACAACGACGACGAGGGGCTCGCCGTGCGGCTACCTCCGCGACCTGAATTGCTCCTGCTTGCTCGTGGCCAGTTTGTGGTCTATTCGTGGTCTATTCGTGATTAGTCCTTGAGGGAAGGGGCGATGGCGGAACTCCGTACTAGCAGTAGAGGGCTTGCTCTGCGTGATGCTGGATTGAGATACTAAGCCAGCACAAGCCGTCAAAGTGGATTGCCTAAGCCCAGGCGCCGTGCGCGTGCAACTTGAAGTAAATTTTGCTAGATAAATGGCTAGTTTAGATCAAGTAACGTGAACGACCTTGTCAGGAATTCCCAGTTATCCCTCCGCAACCTGAAGTAAATGGCTTGAGCTCGCGAATTTCCACCAGTCCAAGTCGTCCACTGGTGCCAAACTCTGATGACGTCATAGCCCCAGAACCGATGCCAAAGGACATCACGCGATACGTGACATTATGCGTTTTTACGCGTGCACACATGTTTATTTCATGCTAACCGAGGAAACCAATGACCATGGCCAGCGAATATGAATATGACGGGATTCCGATTGTCGCACAGCTGCCGCCCAAGTTCAAGCCGCGGGCCACCTTTGTGAGTCCTGACACCGGCGTGCTGAACTGCTCTCCCCAGGACCCCCATGCCCACATTACCCACCTCCCACCTCCCGAAACGCCAGACCGGAAAGTAACCCGCGAGTGCCGCGAAGCTAATGCACGACGCACCGTCCCAACTCTCGCCAACATCGCCCCATCCGCGCCGCCCACGGCGCCCATCATGACCGCCGACTGGCACCCCGCGAAGGCATTCGAAGCTTGCAACCACACCTGCAAGCACACCAACACGCAAAACTCGCGCCGGAGCAAGCCGCTGCTGGCGTGTCCACTCTGGCCGGCAGGCAGTTCGGGGCTGACACGCCACGCGAGGAACGAGAACCTGCATCTGCACTGCACGAAGGGCTGCCCTGCGAACCCTAGACGAAAGCCGAGGCCTATTCTTATACGGGACGTCAGCCAGGCGGAGTGGACCGAATGGGCCCCGGCCCTCTTCGATGAATTGCACGACAAGTTGGACCGGGAGTTGGGCGGGGATCACCCAGACGTCGATTTCAACCGCTTGGAGGACTGGATGGTCCCGATACCAGATGATAGGGACAGTGATAGCGCTACTGTGGCTGGGTCTTCGGACGACGAGGGCGGCGCCAGCACGGATGAGGACAGGAGGAAGAACAGGGGGAGTAGGAAGCGTGCCGATTCTTCAAGTGATGAAGACGATGGGAAGGATAGGAGGAGGAGGACCAAGAGAGGGTCTAGGAAGAGGCCTAGGGTCTACCCTTCGGACCAGTGGGGATGAAGATAAGGGAGTGGAGAAAGAGGGAAAGAGGAGCGGAAAACTAGGAAGCGGGACGGGGACGGCATCAGAAATATCTCCCCCCCCAACTTTTGGGACTTCCTTGCGTTGTCACGCCTCTGGGGATTCCGAGTCCGAATGAATGAAGTCCGAGAGTATCAAATTTGTAGAACAGATGTGAAGATCAGTAATACACGCTAACAGTAAATGTATTCGTTGCCGCTCTCGCCGCTCCTCCAAGTCCCACTAATATATCCAGTCCAGCCAAACGGTTGCAGATCTAGACGCTCCCGCTCGATGGGCGAGTCCAACGAACACGTGCCCGTCACCCCACCACAAACCCGCGCATCTGCTGCTTAAGCATTTCAACGACCCGCGACATGCGCATATATGGTCTCTACTACATTACGCCATTCCCGATACATCGTGGGTCATAGGTACCAAGGGAGAAAAGAAACGCACAAGACCGAAACTCGCGCTTCTTGATGGAGATGTCGATACGGACAAGGTAGACAAGGTCCTGCTACACGATCCGGCCCGCACCGATATTGAAACGACTACATGATCAAGAACGGTGCGATACGAAAAACGAATTGCGTACCGACTTCCGAGTTTCCCATCAGGCTGCCGCTGAGGCCAGCTGCGGTTCCATTGGCTGCGAGAGTGCGATGATTGTGGCCCTCGGCGATGACATGTCCATGGTGGTGGTTAGGCCCGCCTCGTTGGTGTTCCCCATGAGACCGGGCTCGCAGATGTCGGTTAGATTATCTGTCGCATCAGCACTGCCTAGATCTGGTTCCGGTGGACCACCGATGTATGTATTCAGCTGCTTGTTGTCGCATTTCAATATCAATATCGTGAGCCCCATCTTTTTGACGCAAGTGGAGGTTGGGATTTTGAAACATGACTCGGAGGAAGGAAGGTGAGTGTTCAAATGTTCGAATGTTCAACGTTCGCAGGCGTTCGCCGGTCATTGTTGGTGTTTCAAAGGGGTTCGGTCAACAGTCCCTGTAGCCTCATTATTATTTCATGGGGAAATTCCAGCTGTGCACATTATAATGTACCACTATGTCTGCCATAGCTTGGGGGAATTATAATGTGCACTCAGAATACTGCAAGCAAATGGCAATTATTGCTTCTAATAATAATACATACATGGCTGGGCACATTATAATGAGGGGGGTCCTAGGGGACCATTATTATTTGAGCTGCTTCTTTTTGACATCCCATCAACATCTGGACTTCCTTTGACATCTCATCACTCCCCAGACTTCTTTTGGGTCCCATCATAATTAAATATCATATCCCAAACCAATATGCTTATTTTATTGGGATAACATATGGATATTTTGCCCACAGAACATCATCCTCCCTACTAAATACCATATATAAACACACAAAACCTAGTATATAGCACCCATGAAGCCATCTACTGCTTCTGGGAAGTAAGCAGAGTATATATTATAAAAGTCAGATGAAACTGTATTTGCCTTGAGCTTGGAGTTAGTCTAGCCTATGATTATCTTGAAAGTCTTGGGTACTGGGTTCATCCACTGCCAGAATAATTTCATGTGGGCCCCATGGGAGATGAATAAGTGATCCATGACCCTCATAGAATATGCTAAACCTTTTATAAGCTTATTGGTTTGTGTATTGTCTCAGGAAGGGGGTTATCTGGGGATGGGTGGTTTGTGCAGAAGCCATTTCTCCACGGAATAAGATGAGACAGGGGCGGATCGGAAGCGGCTTGGAATCGCTTTTAGACGCGTCCCTTACCGCTAGAATCCGCTGGTTCAGTAATTTTATATAACAAAAACGGTCCAAATGCATGTTTATTTTAAAATCGCTTGATCCTAGCCACTTCTCCACGGAATTGCTCGAAAATTAGCGCGTTTTTGAGCGCATTGTACACGCTTTCTAACGCGTCCCTGCGCGCAAAGATCCGCTGGGAGCGGGAGAACCCGACCCCTGGAGGGCGGGCTGGGGGCGGGCAATGCTGGGATTTGATCGGATTACTAATGGGCGGGTCAGGGTCCGCTCCTAATGCGGGCATACTACCAGTGCTGCTGATAATTCAATCATTATAATTCATCCCTAGTGTACATTATAATTTGCCCTAGCTATGGTAGAGATGCAGACACATTATAACAGGCACAGCTGGAATTCCCCTGCAAAATTATAATGGGGCTACATGGATACCTCGTTCGGTGGCAAGCTATTTCGCACGGTTTGCACGGTTTGTTGGTTCAACAAGACGATGATCCAAACACGCCGCAGTCCTGGAATTCCTTTAACGATGCCCAACCTATTCTGATAGCAATAATTCCTTCTGTTTGATTATAAGGAAGGGTGTTCGTCGCCGGGGGCAACCTCCAGGATCATTGGAATATCGGGGCAACGTTGGGATGACGTGCTGGCATCTCAAAGGCAGCTCGAGGGCGCTTTGGCTTCTGGTCCTCCGGATGGGCAGGAATCCCCCTGGCTCAGTGGTTATCTACTATGTTAGGAGGGGCCCCGGTGGGGGTGGTTGATGATTTGGCTTTCTTTGATGATTGCCCTGTGCCGATCTCCATCATGGTCGTCCTGAAATACTATCTCATCAATCTACCAACAAGGGCCCACACTTGAGCCGGATAATCATGATATATCCGCGGGTGCCCCTCAGGTAATAGTATTTCAGGCCCGGGGTGTCGATTCATTTTCGAACGGATTTTTCACTCGCCACCGAAATGGCTTTCACCTTGGATGCAGGGGCATTGGGCACCCTTCTCGAAGGCATACTCTATGGTCATGGTTTTCATAACTATGTTGAACACGACTGACGTTCTCTCCAGGTGCTTACATGGTACTCTTCATTCTGTACCTGGTCCTTCAGCACCGTAATAACCGTCGGTTTGGCGGGCTGACTCTGGCCCAGATGATGCTCTTTGGTCTCTGCACTGTATCCTTGTGTGTTGACATCCCCACGTATTGTTTTTCATTTGTATGTTTCGACATCCTCACCCATGGGTCTCGGGCCTCCTCAACACGATATTCAGGTACCGGATATGGTAAATGGGGACATAGTTATCAAACTTAACATAAGCTCCCTGACGATATTCGCTACTATCGATTACTTGGCTCAAATAATCCTGGTGAGCACTACACACGCCTAATCCATAATTGTTACTCACCAGGTGGCGAAGCTCTACCGATGCTGGGTCATTTGGGATAGGTGATGGGTGGTTGTTACTGTACCAGGATTCCTTGCACTTATAACGCTTGGTAGGGGATTTGAGAATTCCGCCCAATTAACCATCACTTACACCCTTGCAGGCGGGGGATTCGCGCTTACTGGTCTCGATAATTCTCCCCTCTGGGGGATTGACGAAGCGAAGATCATCCGTCTTTTTACATTGACCAGGACCACGACATACTCCATTTCGCTCGCCGTTAACACTCTCACAACATCATTAATCGTGATCAAAATCTTCTTGACCTCACGGGAAGTGCGTCCTGTCTCGGGTTCCGACTCGCATCAGTCTCTCCGCATCGTTATTGCTATGCTGATCGAATCCGGGTTCCTCATGCTTATGGCATCCCAGCTCGTTTTCCTTGTTCTATTCTATGATCCCCCAGCATCTAAGGTTATTTTCAGAATAACCACACAAATATATGTGTGTGTTTTCCTACTAAAACTCGGTGGTGGACGAAATTTAATTCAGGGTGTACAGGGAATTACCCCAACACTTCTCAATATCCGGGTCGTCATGGGCACTGCGTATGACAAAACCGCAGAGAAAACCCGCGCCCTGAAATTTGCTCGCCTCGGAGAAGCCGCCACTCAGACCACCAGCCCAAGCATGAGCGTGGCTGGAGTTCAATCATGGGGTATGAATGGCAAACTAAACGACGCTTCAAACAACGAAAGAGCCGTTGACGATGCTGTTTGATTTCAATATGGAAGCGATATTTATATTATCCGCCGGGGCTTGTTTAGTTGCCCAACGGCTTTCTTTCATCCCCCACCAATCTGAGTCATTGACCCTCTCGAATAGTCCTTCCCACTATTTTTTCCACCTTCCCGCCCTCGGCTATCTGTTCGTCTCAATCTCCCCCCCTTCTGGGAGCAACTTTCGTTCTATAACACCCTCATTTCTAGTTACACTCATTTATCATTCTATGTCCCCAGTCAGAGTTAGTAGTTGTGTGATCACCGTGGATACATTTCCACATCGTCAAATCCTATCCACCAAAGCAACATACTCTCGTCTCCGCGTATCAGCCTGAGCTCACACTCGGCTTCGCTTCCTGACCCTAGCTTCAAGCGTGCTCAATCCGACAAAAATAGCGCTGGACCAACGAGCCTCAGAGGCGCGCGCGCCAGCGACGCATAGCACAAGGTAGAATTAGTGGTTTGTCTATAACAAGAAATACGTGGCCCCATAGTGAATGAATCAAGTCCAAGAGTATCAAACGTTGTAGAACAGGTATGAAGATCAGTAGTACACGCTAGCAGTAAATTTACTCGTTACTGTTCTGCTGGTCACTCTCGCCGCCCCTCCAAGTCCCAGTCGCACCAATACGATCACCAGTCCAAGCCGAATGGCTGCGGGCTCTCCCCAAGGGTAGTCAGGTATGACAAGGGAGCCCTCGGTAAACTCATGTCCATGTGGTATTTGCTGCGCTAATCAATAGTAGAATTCAACACGAAGATATTATGGAAATCGCGTTAAGCGCTAGCTCCCTCAACCGTCGCACCCGGTAAATGTTACTCTCCCGTCGGCCGGGCCCTTCACATTGCCTCGGGTACCAGACCATTAATCTGTGTTGTGGCCAATCCCGGCTACAACAAGACGGTGTCCAGCCCGACGCAATCGTGAAAGAATCTTGCTGCCAAAGCGCCCTGCATCCTCCCAGGCGCTGTACGCTCTCCTTCCTCAGTGGCCGGTTGCGGCCCTCATTCGCCTTTGCTTCATTCTAGGTACACTCCACGTACAGCGAGGCACCCCAGACAACGGAGGCGGGGGGATTGAGCGAGGGATGGTCAGAGTAGATCTCCTTAGTATTGAATCATCACTAGTCTCGTACTTTGCTTCGAAGGTGTAAGCAGCCGTACCAGTGAGCGCTAGGGAGGGCTGAGTTCGATAAGACGCTCGGAAGCGAATTTCAAATAGACGGTCCCGTGTCTCGATCCTGAACGGGCAATGCAAACAGGCCGTCTTGGGGCATCCTCATTGGCTGGTTCAGGCAGGTATGGGATAAGGACATGCGGTGTGGGAGTAAAATGACAAGAACCAGTAGAAATTTCTAAAAAACATGTCGGGCCAAAATTTGAGTTGCGACACACAACTGCCAACCCGAGCGAAATTTTACGTACCAACCCCCTTTCCATATATGATATTCAGACCCTCGGACACGAATCGCTGGAATTGAGGGTATTCTGACTCAAGCTGGAGGAAGTCGCATTCTAATGTCAAATTTTCGAGCAAGGCGACCTCGTGATGATCCGGATTGATATGTCGTCGCGATGCGATGAGGGCGTCCAGAAGCTCCCCAGTTGGCACGAGGTTAGCAAGTCCCCGGAGAGAAAGGGAGCAAAGGCGGGGGAGTATATGCTTAGGACGGTTGACATCCAACTCGCGCAAAAGTGTTTCATCTATTGTATACCAGCGGCTATCAAACCGGATGTCAAGGGAACTGAGGGATGGTGAAAATTTAAGGTGGCTGATGAGTGAAGTTTGGGAGAACGGGATGTCGATGAGCTCCAACGTCTCAAGGTGTGCGCAGGATCGCTCAAAAAACCTCCCCAGGGAGCAATCCAATTCATATCGATCATCGTCGATACGAGCACGCTCACCGAGGTCTTCAGAGTAGGAATAGTCGAAACGGATTTTGAGAGTTCGAAGGGCTGGGAGAGTGACCGAAAAGAAGAATTGGCCTCAATGCACTCCTACTATGCGCGCAGTCACGGCGTCACGGCGTCAAGGAAAGTCACCCCTCCTAATGGGCACTGCCATGGACCGTGGCAATGATTGATTTGCTCCAAGATGCTTGAGTTACGTAGTATCAAGATCATGATCATCTTTGCACACCGGTTGTCCCAGAGTTTAAATGTGCTTTCTACGATCATTTAAACAACAAATAACAACTTTAAGTTTAAACCCAGGTAGAAACACAACTCTCACTTGAAATAAAATATTTAGACAATGCCTTGGTTTCAACTTCAAGTGTCAGGAGGGGAGCAATCTGAATTTATTCATAAAGTATAAAATTGATTCTACATTTTGCATCACACATAATGAAATATCCAAGGTGTAATATTCAACTTCCACTTCAAGTTTAATAAAAGGTTTAAATTTTTTTTACACTTTAAGTGGAATTCGCATTCAAACATAGTATTATTTCCCCTTTTGGCCTGTTTTTGCCAGTTTGAACGTGAATTCCACTTAAAGTGTAAAAAAAATTTAAACCTTTTATTAAACTTGAAGTGGAAGTTGAATATTACACCTTGGATATTTCATTATGTGTGATGCAAAATGTAGAATCAATTTTATACTTTATGAATAAATTCAGATTGCTCCCCTCCTGACACTTGAAGTTGAAACCAAGGCATTGTCTAAATATTTTATTTCAAGTGAGAGTTGTGTTTCTACCTGGGTTTAAACTTAAAGTTGTTATTTGTTGTTTAAATGATCGTAGAAAGCACATTTAAACTCTGGGGCAACCGGTGTGTTGGGGGTTGCGACCTGGGCGATGTGGGTGTCCGCTGTCCGGGCCGACGCTCACATATTCTCACAGTTCGCCAGTTCGTTCAGGCCCTCTCCAGGAATTTTTCACCAGGATATCGGCCACCATGATTCCTCACAATCACAGTCATGTGAGGCCTAGTATATCGCGCCCTTTCACCCTCTGGATGCTATCGTGGTAGGTCCGACATGGTCTAATGAAGCCCGCGAGGCCACTGAAGGCGATGCTGGAAGATTTTCACCATGTAGTACCCATAGAATGATCATTGGGCGAGGATACAAACTGGATGCAATGGTCACCCAGGTCCGCAAGCTGTCCTTCGTATGGAATGAAGGTCAGATTCGTACCACCTTGAGCGCGGGGTCGATCCACCATTGACGTCCGCAGACGCGCGTTGATTTCAATATGACTTAGGCTCTGTTCCAATAAAACCGAAACTGGAACCACGCTAAGGCGGATTTGACCGTGGTTTCGAGTCGGGTGGAGTGGGGCCGAAACGCGAACTTCATCGCAAAATGACATCGCGGTGAGTGTGTGGTGAATATACAAGAATAGATATGTCACCCCGAACCTGCATCAGTCCTGACAGGAGTGGAGCCCAGCCTCATGATCCCCTCATTGCGCCACAAGCTAGTTCCGAGATGATCGGAGTATTACAGTAGTGCCCATAAATATTCATGTGGAGCACCAGAGATAAGAGGTCAAAATTTTGGCACTGTTACGTTACGTGGATTCCTCACCCACTGATATGATTTTGACCGAACTAGAAGCAACGATCTTGGGGGTCATTCTCGAAGGCATACTCTACGGTAATAGCTCTAATATCCATACAGAGAAAGACTAAATTCCTTCAAGGTGCATACATGGTTCTCTTATCCTATACTCGCCCTGAGCATCGTAATAAGCGCGGGTTTGGCGGGCCACTGATACTGGCCCAGGTACTGCTCTTCGGTCTCTGCACTGTATCCATGTGCCTGAGCATTCCCATGGCCTATTTTTTTGTCGTACGTCCCACCCTCGCCCGTGGGTCCCAAGCTTCTTCAACGTAATTTTCAGGTGCTGGATGTGGGGGCAGCCTTTAAACTTAACTTCGTTATCATAGTAATATTCGCCATTACTGATTCTTTGGCTCAAATGATTCTGGTGAGTGCTGCGCACACCCACTCCATAGCCGTTCCTCATCAGGCGGCGAAGCTCTACCGGTGCTGGATGGTCTGGGGTAGGCGATGGATAGTTGTTGCCGTCCCAGGATTCCTTGTACTTATGGCACTTGGTAAAGGATTTGGGAATTTCATCCAATCAATAATTACTTATAACTTGCATTTCAGGTGGGGGATTCGCGGCAGTTGGTCTATTCGCGGCAGTTGATCCGGTTAATTACTCCCTCGAGGGCGCTCGCCAAGCCTATCTTTGTACGGCCGCAGCATACTCCATTTCGCTCGTCGCTCATGCTCTAATAACATCATTGATTGTGATCAAGATCTTCTTAACCCCCGAGAGGTATATCCTATCTTGGGTTCCATTTCCAACTTGCATCAATCTCTCAGCGTCATCACTGCCATGCTGATCGAATCTGGGCTCCTCATGTTCGCGTTCCAACTCGTTCTCGTTGTTCTATTCTTTATGCAACAGCCAGCAAGTGATCTAACTATCTTTCCAATCACTCAGATATACGTTTGTGGTTTCCTGCTAGAACCCGGAAGTAGACGAAATTGATTCTGAATGTGCAGGGAATCAGTCCAACACTCCTCAATATTCGGGTTGTCATGGGTTCTACATATGGTAAAACCACAGAAAAAATCCCTCCTTGAGATTTGCCCACTCGGGAGAAGCCACCGCTCAGACTACCGGCCCAGGCATGAGCACAGCTGAAGTTCAATCCCGGGATATTAACACCGGGCTTGATGGAAGAGTCGTGGATGGGGCTGTAGTAGGGCGCCTTGGCGCCTACTCCAACCAAAGTTGAATCCTATGTACAGACCGTATATAAACACGTCGCGTAGACATCGGGCAATCCAGACTACCACACTGTGCTTCCACTGTTCAGCGCGTCTCGGCGGATCAGCCCTCTCCGCCGCCACTTGATTTAAGTAAGGAAATAGGATTGGCATCCCCTGCTTGTTGGGTTGTCACTGTTCACTATCCATCCTTTGCCCAGTGCTACTAGTCATTCATTTATTGCGTGACCAGCCATGGATATATCTCCACATCTAACAAGAAGCCAGTCGGCGACTCGTCGAATCCCACCCACCGAGTGGCATGCTATAGAGTGGTATGCTATGTATACTACGTGGTAGGGATGGCATATCACCCTGGTAGATAGAAGCCTGAGCGGTGATTTGACCTCCTATCCCTTCTCTCCATGACCAGCAGCATAATACCCCCTTCGACGAAATCGATTTCACCTGGCGGAGCGCGATATCTGGGACCGTGATCGAGCGAGCTATATAGCCAGATAAGCCAGACGAAAAGTGTGTGTTGTGTGGCCGGGGCAGTATCGTTATCTGTCTTTTACAAGCCGAGCCTGTGAATTAGCACAAATTAGATTTGTCCCCGCCATCGGGACTGTTGGAAGAAACTCGTCGAGGAAGTCCTTCTCGTAACTGGCCTTGATCACGCCCACGACACCCACGCAAACCCGCACAATCATTGGGTACGTACAGGGATTTGCACCCGAACCGGTGCCCGTGCATACCCGTACGCATTATCCGCGCGGGTACGCTACCAGTCCTCGTCACTATCGACCGCGCCACCACTGCCACCACGACCGATGACCACTCCACATGATAAGAAGAGGGTATTAGAAAATTAATGGTTTACGCTCCTGGATCTGCGCGGGATCGGAAGCTTGAGCTGACCACGTTTTCAATCAGTGAGCTCAGGGCGGAGGATAGGCGGAATAGAAATGTAGCAGTGGCTGTGCGGCTGTAGTTTGCTGTCTGAGTACATAGTTGAAGATATTGCCAGGTCGCTCGAAGCTGTGACGGAAGTCGAGTCGTCGACGGTGGTAGGCTTGAGGAGCCCGCGGTGACGTC
The DNA here is from genome assembly GCA_015501065.1 of Infundibulicybe gibba. Lineage (NCBI taxonomy): Eukaryota > Fungi > Basidiomycota > Agaricomycetes > Agaricales > Omphalinaceae > Infundibulicybe > Infundibulicybe gibba. The sequence goes on along the minus strand of JADNYI010000142.1, from coordinate 22,644 downwards.
CCCCCCCTCGTAGTTGGCCTTAATCACACCTACGACGCCCGTCTGGCCGTTGCCGTCTATCGCCTCTCACGAGGCCTTTGACAGCGGTCTTGACTTGCTCCTAGCGCTCATTGCGGTCCCAATTTAATATCGATCAACAACGGTGGCGAGCTCGCTGATTCCACAGGGTCGAGCGGGTCCTGAAAATGCCCGGCCGCGGAGCGAGGCGCGATGTCACAATACACCGGGCTCCTTGGTAGTCTCGGAGAGCATGGAGGTGGTGGACGTCAGGGTATATGTCGTTGGAGACTTGGGAGAATGAGCACGAGAATACGACCGGGATGCGAAGGACATACCAGAGTAGGGAGGTGGAGGCGCCTACTGCCTTGCTCGCTCGCTCGCTCGAAGCTTAAGATGATGTCCGTAGCCTTGTGGAACTTGCGTTTCTTGATGGACCATGAGACACTTGCACGAATGATGTCTTGCTACGTCTCGTACTAATGTTGAGATGTGTACACGATTGAGAACGACGCAAAAATGAAGAACGAAAAATGAGCTGCGTACCCAACTTCCGAATTTCCCCTGAAGTCATCGCTAAAGCCAACCACGGTTCCATGGGCCGCGAGAGTGCAGTAGCTGTAAGCCGTGGCGATAGCGTCCATGTTGGTGTCTCGATATTGTTTCCTTCGAGTCCGGGCCCGTAGGCAACGCCCTAGCTATCGTGGACGATGAGGCAGACTTTTTCTTGATTAGAATTAGAACGAGCATCAGGAACAGAAAGAAAATTTTGTTGATGATGCACCAGTATTGCTCATATCCAATGTCACCGCCTCCAACGGGCGGTTGATCTGCAGTGATCAGATGTTTGTGTTATCAACACCATGAAGCATTTTTTTGAATGCGGATGAAGATTTCGACAAATTCGGGTGACGGTGGCCGGTGACAAGCTTCTATTCCCACGGTTCGCTAAATACGCGATCCCGAGGCTCGATTCCAAGGAGATGATTGCTATTTTAGCGGCCATCAACTGGGCGATTGGAGGCTGAGGCTACCGTCGTCCACATTTATTCTGACTCAGAATTTTCCCTTAGAGCGATTCTCGACTGGTATCAGACTGTGCTGCAGGGGGGCCTCGATTCGGGATCTTGGATGGATTCCAGTGGGAATACAGGTACTGCCCCAGCAATTCAAATTTCGGGCGCCGTGAACGCGCGCTTCCGCCCACACATGCGTGGTGTAGCTTCGGAGGAGTTGTTTATGTGATCAACCAACCATGACATTCCTGACACGATGGTGCGCCGGATTCTTAGCTTCTTCAGCTATCCTACGAATCGACGGGCTACCCCTAAACCTGCCATCAGTGGTATTCTTCGTAAATGACCTTGAAAACACCTACGACGCTCTCCTGGCCCTCGCCATCCTCATCCTCATCCTTCACGAGCTTCCATGACTACCTTGATGCAACCCATGGCGCAGGATCGGCCGGCGATGGCAGTAGGCTCACCATATTCATCCATTTTCCCAACTCAGGCAGATTCTGGCAGTACCTAGTTGTGAGCGGGGTGCCGTGTCGCTGAAGAGTTGCGCTTACGCGTTGGGTGTGCCAAGCTTCCTAGCGGTCCAGGAAAGGGCGTAGAGGTGGTTGATATGGGAGTGCACGCTACTGTTCGAGACCTGGGCGAGTAAGAATGAGGATGTGGATCAGGGATATATTAGGTCAAAAAGATGGAGACGCCCATTGCCTTCCTTTGCTCAGAGATGATAATGGCGGACCTGTGCAACTCGCGTTTCTTGATGGAGATACCAATACGGACAACGCCCTGCTACACAGGATGCAAAAAAGTGAAGAACGAACTGCGTGCTCGACTCAGATTGCCACCAAGGCTAACTACAAGCTCATTGGCGGCGAGGGTGCAAAGCTGCGGCGATGGTGTCTATGCTGGTAGTTGTACCCACTTCAATGGCAGTTGTCGTGGACTTTATTCCTGACTCGGGAAGGCGATCTCGGTGAGATGTCAATTTGTTAATAACACACTGGGTGGCATGGTATCATGACGATAATCAATTTACTTGAATGCCTTCGTTATTTGAACGAGATTGTATGATTTGTGGCATGGGCCCATGGGGGAGAGAGGTGGATCCTCATTGCAACGGTGTCATCAGTTCTCACGGCGCGCACGGCCCGCCGGGTATTACGGGCGGGCACATCAGAATTCAATATGCCAAGTATTACAACCCCAGCTTGATCAACGATGTACATCATTAGAATACCAAGGTGAGTTCCATCAAATTCCGCGGTAGGCGACAGCTTTGACGGGGGAATTATCGATGGAAAAACTATTCCCAAATACACGCCGCGACGAGCCCCCAAAAACCATAGCACCCTGGTTTCCCATTCTTACTAGAGGCTATCTCGGGACAACTCCGTGCGTGAGATCCTGCGACTTTTCCAAGGAGGTCTCCCTATAGCGGTACTAATTATAATTATAATGACCACCCCCTGGACATTAGTCTCAATGGCTGCTAAACAGTTGATGATCCAGATTTCCTTGGTGACTGCCCAATGTTCAGGTCTCCGTCTCCAAAATACTGCCTCATCAATCTACCAATAAATTGCACTCAAGTGAACGACGGTTATGATGGTCTCTATGGTCAGTGCCTCTCAAACTTAGTATTTTAGAGCATTCATTTATCGTTGATGAAGCAGTTCCTCACCCACTACCAAGATGACTCTCAACACCTCGGAAGCATTCACCTTGGGTAATATTATTCAAGGAATATTCTATGGTAGTATTTAGAGCACTAATCCATCGCTAATGAATCAGATTCCTCACCCACCGCAAAGATGACTCTCAACGCCGCGGAAGCGCTCGTCTTGGGTAATATTATTCAAGGCATATTCTATGGTAGTAGCTCCGGCAGCTATACTAGACGAGGCTAAAATTTCCTTCAGGTATACACATGATTCTCTTCATCCTCTATCTAGTCCTTCGATGTCGTAATAGTTGTAGGTTTGACAAGCCGCTGGCGCGGGCTCAGATATTGCTATTTAGCCTTTGCACTATAGCCATGTGTCTTGACTTCATCACAACCTATTTTAAATGGTCTGTTCCGTTCTCACTAAAATTATCAGCTCCCTCTAACCCAATACACAGGTACCGGGCGTAGGAAACATAGACTCAGCTTGAATGCAGCTCCTAAGGGCTCCGTAGTGGCATTCGTCGTTGTTGATTACTTGGCTCAAATGATGCTGGTGGGTATTACATACACTATCCATAATTATTTTTCATCAAGTGGCAAAGCTCTACCGCTGTTGGATAATTGGCGTAGGCGATGGGTGGTTGTTGCGTCCCAGGATTCCTTGCGTTTGTATCGCTTGGTAAGTAATTTCCACCCAATAACAACCACTTACAGTCTTGTATATGTTCAGGTGAGGGAATCACGTCTTTTATTTTTGGTTGCATGCTCCTTCCAAGCACCAACTTGGAAACGGATTCCCATCTTCTTAGACTAGCCGGGATTCTGGCGTATTCCACCTCGCTCATCGTCAACGCTCTCACTACGTCACTCATTGTCACCAAGATCCTCCTAACTTCGCGGGAAGTGCATCCTAGCTCGGGTTCCAGCTCACGGCCTCTCCGTACCATCGTTGCCATGCTGATCGAATCCGGGCTCCTCATGCTTATATTCCAACTCATTTTCGTTATTCTATTCTCCACTCAATATATAGGATTTGATATCATTTCTGGCGCAACCACTCAAATATATGTATGTGGTTTCCTACTGCAACTTCAATGAAAGTAAGCGGGATTTTAATTCTGAACGTGTAGGGAATTACTCCAACACTTCTCAATATTCGTGTTGTGATGGGTTCCGTGCGCGACAAAACCACGGAGAAAACTCACTCCCTGAGATTTGCCCACTCGGGGGGTGCCACCACTCAGGGAACCGGCCCACACATGAGTGCGGCTGGAGTCCAATTCCAGGATATTGACACTGAACCCGATGACGGTTGTAAGAATGAAAAACGGCCGACAACGCCGTTTGATTTGAACCAAGTGATGGTAGCCGGGGCCCGTTTAGTTTCGCCACCCTCCCACTGTTTCATCCACCCCCCCGACGCTTGGTCGTCTTGTCGTCTTAGAACATCCCCCACTGCCGGAGAGACACTTATCTTATAGTGTGTGATACCCTGATTTCGTATACATACATATTTATCCATCCCCCCGCGTTCCTAATCATTATTGATGGCGTGATCAACTTCATAGTTGAGGGTCAGTAATAAGCAGGTCTCCGATTCTGGCCCATGCGCCGAGGCCAGATCATCTCAATCTCCCATCTGGGAGCCGTCCACGGACTCAGTGAATGTTTCCCCTCATATTAACACGGTGAAAAATCATGAAGCTTCCCACCGAGGCTTAACTTGAATCATTTGCGCGTCTTGATACACCCCCACTGGGCTGAGGGAACTATCATTCCATGATACTCTATCCCGTATAATTGCACATTTATTCATCGTCCTGCGTCCCAGTTATTTTGCGTGACTGGCTGTGCATAATCCCATAACCGATCGCCAAGTTGGATCCATCTACTAAGTCTCTTCTGCATACCAGCCTGGGCTCATGGTCAGCTTCCTCCAATCCGATAGAGACGACGCCAGCTCGAGGCTAGAATATATATGTATTTCGAGTGTATATCGCCGACGCTCTGGGCTGTTGAATGGGCTCCGACACCCCCGACCAGCCTTGTGTTCGCCTCGCTTCACCATCCCGCCTCCATCCGTCACCAATTGACCCACATCTGAGACCAACCCCACATGCATCGCCTTCCACACTCGACTATTTCTGCTCCTAAGGTTTCAGCTTTCTCCGTCACGGTGGCAAGCAGCGTTCGGCCGGTCATTTCTGAGGGAATGTCAGCGAGAAACAGAATACTATTCATAAGACATACCCGAATGGTAAAGGATTCATACTTCTTTTCCCGCGCCGCGCATTAGCCGTCCCATCGCCGCGTCCGTTTCTATGATCGCCTCTACTGCCGCGTCGTACACGCCCTTGGGTCCGACCTGCGAAATGGCACCATTAATATGGGAAAAGACAGAGATCGGAGGCGAACCATATATCTGGGAGCGCAAAACATATATATCTACTGCTCGAGCACTTGACGACACTGCCCGCGACGCCATGCATGCTCATCTTGGGCTCCTTGGCGTACATCGCGACTTGAAGCGATGGACCATGTGCTGCTTCTCGTTCTCAAATTGCTTCTCCACGGCCGCCGTTGAAGAAGAACGTGACGCACGCGTACTTTTCCATCTCTGTCCATGGGGTTGGTTGCATGAGCCTTGGACAAATAGGATAGTGGGAGCTGGGGACGACAAGCCGGCGATGCGTCCCCGCTTGATGCCGCTCGTGACGAGCCACTCCGCGAGCGCGTTAGTTATGGATTGAGGTGGAAAGGCGACGGGAAGGGTATTCGGTATCATAACGCGACACGACAGTGATGTCTTATGCATCATGAGTTGGAAGTACAAAGGGAGAAAAAACACGCACAAGATCGGCGGGCGGGAACACCAACCTCCACGAGCCTTCCCAAGAACCCTACGACGGTGACGATTCACGCATACGATCGGAGCAGTATTTGGGGAAGAATAGGGTATCGCCATCTGTCTTTTATAAGTGTTCTGCTACACGATCCGGCCTGTACCGATGTTGAGATTTTGAGATGTCTACATGATCGAGGAGAAAGAACTACGTACTCGACCTCCCAAGGCTGTCGCTGAGGCCAACCGCGGTACCATAGGTCAAGAGTGTGTGATAGCTGTGGTCCTTGGCGATGTCATATCTGAGTCCACGTCGGTGGAAGTTGTGCCTGCTTCGATGGCGTTTACTTCGAGACTGGGCTGACGAGCGATTCTGTAGCCATCGTGGGTGGTGAGGCAGACCTTTTCTTGGCCTGGGCGGGCATATGGGTGGATAGAGCAGAAAAGAAGGAAATAAGCGTACTTTCACAAAGCGAAACATGCTTGGAGCTCACTTGACCATGAATCCTTGACCGCTAATGTTATCCAAGACGTGGTTCAACAGGGAACATCATGTAAAGCGCAGCGAGTCATCCAAGTGAAATAGAGTCTGGCTGATTGAAGCACGAGTATTGTCCAAAGAATTAAAGTGTACGCTGCCATCAAAGACCTAGATAGGCGAGCATGGGATATGGCCAAGAGATGGAGGCGCCTGTTCGCTCGCTTGAAGCCGGAGACGATGTTCGCAGACTTGTGGGAATTCGCGCTCTTGAGGGAGCACCGATACAGAGACTGTAATGCCCTGCCATGCACGATTCGATCCATGCCAAGTTGAGATGCCTGCATGATTAAAAGCGATGCGGAACTGAAAAAAAACGAATTGCGTATCCAAGCTCCGAGTTTTCCATTTCTCTCGAGTGACAGCAATATATTCAGATGCCTTCATCTTTTCAACGCAGACAGAGACAGAGATTGCGTTAATTGCATAGGAGAGAAGTAGGTGTTTGAAATGTACCGGTTGGCGTTCAAACGTTCAATATCAATGTTCACCGATCGGTGAACGCCGGCCGGAGGTCTCCGTTTGGGAAATACTGGTGCTTCAATCAGCACTCTATTTCGCGCTCGAGTTTACTTGGATGGCCCTCTGCGCAATTTACATGATGTTCCCGTTGAACCACGTCCTAGATAACATTGGCGGTCAAGGATCCGTGGGTCAAGTGAACTCCAACGCCTCCCTGTTCAATCTTGTAGTAAGCATGTTTCGCTTTGTGAAAGCGCGCTCATTGAACTACAGAGGAGGGCTCGGTAGCAAACTTGCTACATATTATTATTGGTACTCCCAGTCAAACGGCTGCCCATTTCTAAAATTCTTCCAGCTTCAAGCCTGATCCCTCTAGATGGGGGCGCTTCTCCATCACCGACCCCGATACATCAACATCTGTTCGCGTCGAGGGCGTGGTCCAGCGATTCCATCAACGCACGTGGATATATTCTCCCTGAGGAGCGCTCAAGGATCGGACGTGTTGGAAAGGATGGCCAATCACTAATTGATTTGCTTTGTGAGGTATGTAATCGCAACTGCACCTGATAATAATAAAGCGGTGTTTATGATCTAGCAAACACTAGGCCATCAACTACCCCTTTCACCAGTCCATCCAACTCGCCATTGCCCAGCATCCCAGCACGCCAACACACTACATAATACAATATAATGCGCCCTATCACAACGATCCTTCGCCCTACGTCATGATGAAGCCCTGAATTTCCGTGCCTCTTGAAGGTGTCGGCGCCTCAAGACAACCCTGTGTGCGAGGTCCTGCGACTTGTCGAGGAAGGCCTTCCTATCCTGACACGATCATAATCGTGATGTGTTTGGGGCTCGGGCTGCGCCCCCCGGACCTAACCGTGGTAGGATTCGACATGCCCAGGTGGAGCTATTTTGAAGGAGACATCAGATCCCCTGGCCATGCCTGTGGTCAATTATCTTCATATGTTTTCAGAACTGTGGGCTGAGGGTACTGACTGAATGTAATCGTCGCGCAGGCACGCGAACTACCTCACATTGAATGGAGACTAGCCCCACCCGAGCGCAGGAATGGCGGGTCTGCATTCATGGAGGGACTAGCCGCAAACAACCACATTCATGGTGTGAAACTGCTGGCAGATTCCAGACTTCACGCGTTAGTCCCAATGCGATTTCTGCTTTTATTCCGAGAAAGATCGAAGCTAGAACTCACCTCAACCCCAGTTGGCCACCAGAGTGGGACCGAAACACGAACCTCATCGCGGAGCGAAATCATGATGGGCTTGTGACGGTCGCATAAGGATAGGTGTGTCTATGCCCATTTGGATCGCATTTTCATCATGATCTTTCCTGTTTCTTTCACGAAGCGCTAACGGGGCAACATTATTGCTATCCTGAATTCCTTATGCGTGCGATGTGGTTAGCCAAAATTTATTCATACGGGTGTACATTCTCCAGCACCATGATCCCTCCCTCTCGCCACAGGCTGGCTCAAATCGATGATCGAGCTTATGGGGAGCATTCGGCCTGGCCTCGACGGCGCCTCAAAGGCAGCTCAAGGGTGCTTTATTTTCTGGCCCTCCAGATCCGGGATGACTCCCCGGCTCAGTATCAGGATAGGGTTCTAGTAGCCGCTAAACATAAATGGTGGGCGATTGATGACTTTAGGGTTTCCTTAGTGACTGCCTCATGTTCAAAGCTCCATTAGTAGTTATCCCGAAATGTTACTTACCTCATCAACTCATCCAAAATTCACGCTTGAGCTGAACAACAATCATGATATGTCCATAACCAACACCCCTCGGGGTATTTTATGGTGTTGATTTTAGTAGGTTGACTTGGCACTGTTACGCGGATTCCTCGCCCACCGATACTATGATCTTGACCGACTTAGAAGCAACGATCTTGGGGGTCATTCTCGAAGGCATACTCTATGGTAATAGCTCTAATAAATATATAGAGCAAGACTAAAATTCCTTCAAGGTGCATATGTGGTTCTCTTCATCCTATACCTAGCCCTCCAGCATCGTTACAACCGCGGGTTTGGTGGGTCAGTGATACTGGCTCAGATGCTGCTCTTCGGCCTCTGCACTGTATCCATGTGCCTTAGCATGCCCATGGCCTATTTTTATCGCCGTATGTTTCGCCCTCGCCCATGGGTCCCAGGCTTCTTCAATACAATTTTCAGGTGATACATGGTGTGGGGTAGCCTCTAAACTTAACTTCGGTATCATAGTGATATTTACCATTACTGATTCTTTGGCTCAAATGATTCTGGTGAGTGCTGCATACGCCCGCTCCATAGCCGTTCCTCATCAGGCGGCGAAGCTCTACCGGTGCTGGATGGTCTGGGGTAGGCGATGGGTGGTTGTTGCCGTCCCAGGATTCCTTGTACTTATGGCGCTTGGTAAAGGATTTGAGAATCCCATCTAATCAATAATTGCTTATAACTTGCATTTCAGGTGGGGGGATCGCGGCACTTGGTCTATTCGCGGCGGCTGATCCTGTTAATTACTCCCTCGAGGGCGCTCACCAAGCCTATCTTTGTACGACCGCAGCATACTCCATTTCGTTCGTCGCCAATGCTCTCATAACATCATTGATTGTGATCAAGATCTTCTTAGCCTCCCGGGAAGTATGTCCTGACTTGGGTTCCAACTTGCATCAATCTCTCCGCGTCATCACTGCCATGCTGATCGAATCCGGGCTTCTCATGTTTGCGTTCCAACTCGTTCTCGTTGTTTTATTCTCGATGCAACACATAGCAATTTCTTTCATTGCTTTCCCAATCACCCAAATATGTGTATGTAGATCGCACCCTGGAACCCGGGAGTAGACGAAATTAATCCTGAATATGCAGGGAATCACTACGGCGCTCCTCAATATTCGGGTCGTCGTGGGTTCTACATATGGCGAAACCACAGAGAAAATCCCCTCCCTGAGATTTGCCCACTCGGGAGAAGCCGCCGCTCAGACCACTGGTCCAAGCACGAGCGCAGCCGAAGCCCAATCCCGGAATATTAATACTGAGCCTGATGGCGGTCTAAACAATGAAAGAGTTATGGACATCGCCGCTTAATTTAAGTAAGGAAATAGTATTGGTATCCCCTGCTTGTTGGGTTACGCTGCCACTTTCCTTCATTCTCCACAAGTCCAAATACCTTCCACCATTGTATCCATCTTCCCATTCTTGGATGTCTGTCACATCCCCCATTTTCTCCTAGCATATGGCCCAGTTCAGAGCCGCGGATAGATGTCCAGTAGGAGAGTGTGTACTGCCCCAGTAATTCAGGCGCTGTGGGTGTGGCTTCACCCACAGATTTGGAAGGATTTGCGCTCGCGTTGGGCTTTCATTCTTAGTCAAGTCTCGTACTTCAATTTTCAAATCAGTGTTGGAGAACTAAATTTGGTATCGAGCAGCCCAACATATCTCGCGCCGTGTCGTCCATCTTGGTGAGGTCCATATATAACCAGCCGGCCCCGGCACTCCTGCGCGCCGGACCCCCAGCTCCCTAACGTACGACCGGTAGTGTTCGCATCATAAATCTCGTTCTTTGCCTTGTGCTATCGTCTTCTCGTTGAATTGCATCAGACAGCCTGCTCCATACTGCTTAGATATGCAAATTATCGGGGCAGACCATCTTGCCCACTATGGAGGGACGCATCTGGTGATTCCATGAGCCGAAGAGTTGAATATGGAGATTAGGCTGCCTCAACGCCCAAATTCAATAGAAGGAACATGTCAGGAAAGTCATCTGTCGGCGTGGGTCGAACTCGGAGCTCACTCGTCTCGATCCTGTATGGGATATGTTCTGACTGTGCGCCAGATTGGTGGAGGGCTGTCCCTGATCTGACTTATTTATGAGGCTGCTGCTTGATACTGACTCATTTTTTCGGTATCGCTCATCTTATAGTATTAAAAAGCACATGTGCAGGCCTTTGCCTATTGTTTGAATTATTGGGCACCACCCCAGACGTCCCAGGATCCTCATAATCTACGTGTATGTCCACCATCTTCCCATAACCAGCAGAATCATGCTCGCATTTCAACGAAATCAGTGGGGAATACAGGATTGAAAGGGAATGGACGTGCAGGTGCGGAGTTGCGATGTAATTGTGTAGGTAGGCAATTAGTTCCAGATCGCGGAATGAGATATTAGCAGAGAATACATATGAAGCAAGTGAGCCTTTGCGGCTTGATAAGCGTACTTTCACAACTTGAAAGTGAAACATGCGTACAAAGTTGAACGGGGAGGTGCCAGGGCTCACTTGTTCCACGAATCCTTGACCGCCAAGGTTATACAGGATGTGGATAGGACCTTCAACAAAAAACATCATGCAAATTGGGCGGAGGGAAATCTGACGTGCCTACTGCACCTATATGCTAGGCAGTCATCCAAGTAAACTTTAGTGTGGAATAGAGTCTGGCTGGTTGAATAAAAGGTACTGCTCAAAGAAGTAAAGGGTGCGTCGCCGTCGGGGACCTAGGCGGGTGACCGCGGGGATACGGCCAGGAGATGATCGTCATGTCAGACCCAGGAGATGAAGGCACCTATTATCCTCCTTCGCTCGCTTGAAGCTGGAGACGATGTTCACAAACTGGTGGCATTTGTGTTTCTTGGTACAAACGTGGCTGCGATGTCCTGCCACACGATCCAGCCCACACCAACGTTAAGATGTCTGCATAATCAAGAATTATGGGAAACTGAAAAATACAAGAAAAATAACGAATTGTGTACTCAGCCTCCGAGTTTTCCATGAAGCCGTCGCTGGGGCCTTTTCATCCCCCGAACGCGGATGGAGATTGCAATTACATGGGGTGGGTGTTTGAGGTTGGCTTGCAGGCGTTGGCCGAGGACTCGGCGGCAACTGGGCTTGCTATTCCCACGGTCAGACGGCCACCATGTTCAATTACAAATTAAAACACTGCGCGATCCCGGCTCGATTCCAAGTCTTTCACGACATGTCCAACTCATTCAGATAGACATTCCTTCTTTCCGTTTGTGTGGCTAGGCTGGCTTTGTTTCATCATAAAGCAAGATGTTCGTCACTAAGTTGGAATATTGAGGTGATCATGATGCTGACCTAGCTTGCACTAGAAGCGATCGTCCCGCCAATCACGCATGAGCACCTTGGAGGATTAGCGGACTCGGTATCAATGTAAGTGAAACAAAGTTAGTTGAATGTATTTGTAGTAATCGATGTCAAGGCGGGGGTGCCGCGTAACCCCAACACTACCTCAGGGTTAGGCAAACAGTACCTTTTCCCTCCGGTCATTTCCTCCTCGCAAGTGGGGGCGATCACTAGTCTAGATGCCGCTTCAACCACATTACAATCACATCATCGCGTACGTCCTACCATTTCCACATAACTATAGCATATATGGAGCTCGGTCACGCCTTTTCATCGCCCGGACGCTACTCAAGTAGAATTCGGCCTGGATGAGACTCGCGAGGTCTGAAGGCGGAGGCAAACCTCTGGTTGTACATGGAGTAGACCAACTTCGTATGTCTGCAGAGTTATCGGTGGGGGTACTGATTGAATGCGATAATCGCGCAGGCTCGCGAACTGTTTCGCGCGGAGCGGAGACCAGCGAGTCTGCCATGCCCAGAATGCAGAATGGCAGGCCTCCTCTGTGAGTGGGTGAGCTCTATGGTGCAGAACCGACGAGGACTCACTATAAACAGCGGATCCCATATGGTGCGAAATTGCTAGCAAGTACTAGGCCTCGCGCTGGTTCAACTATTACACCAACCCCTGTTCTAAGAAAAGATCGAAACTAGGACTACATTAGGGTATATTAAACCATGGCTTAGCTTCATCGCGGATTCCGGAACGAAGTTGTGGTTTGTATGTGGTAGTTACACAGCGTACTAAATCCACATTAATCCAAGTGTTCCAGTATCATGATCCCCTCACTCGCGCCGCAGGCTCACTTCAAATCGATCAGAGTGCTACTATAGCTGCTCGAGAGCTTGTGGAGAAAATTTGACCTGTCCTCGACCAGCGCGAGTGATACCTCAACGGTAGCCCGGGGGCACTCTGGTTTCTGATCCTATGGGGGCGGCTTCCTCGCCCGGTGAGTATGTGTATATCAGGATAGGGCCCCAACGGCCGCTAAACAATTGACCAGATCTTCTCGGCGACTTCCCTACACCGACCCCCACACTAGCCGACCTGAAACACTTCCGACAACATGGGGTGAACAATAATCACGATATATCTATGACCAATGCACCTCGGACTAATATTTCGGGGCGTTGATTCATCTCCAAGCAGATTCTTTCCCCAACGCCCTTAAAGATAGCTTTCACCCTCTCTGCTGCAACGACTTTGGGAGTCATTTTTGAAGCAATGTTATAGTAATAGCCCCGGTAGATGAGCGAATGGCAGCTTGATTGGGTCACTGCCCGCCTTCGTCGCCATCCATCAATTTTGACTCCCTCAAACGGTTTCCTAACTATCCCGTTCACCCTCCCACCCTCAGCCGTCTACTCATCCCCCACCTAGGGAACGTTCGTTGTACAATCCCCTTGTTTCATATAGTTTCGTATGTATTCATCATTTCTTGTCCCCAATTACCGACTGATTGCGAGACCAACCATGTGCACATCCTCGCGTCGAACAGGGGGAGCCCACACTCGGCTTCGCTACCTTATCCGCTCGTTCTAATCAAGTTCGGTTCTGTGGAAACACATATCCGGGTCAATCAATGACACGGATATTTCGAGCGTGCATTGTTGGCGTATTTGGTCGTGGAACGCTGAACACTCCAATAAATCCACTAGATGAGCATCTGGACTGTCGGATCACGGGCGTGCATACAGGACACCGTCTTTCTCCCACCACTTGGCTCAGTTCAGGATCTCGGACAGATGCTCAGCACCCAGTACTCAGTGAGCTTAGATCCTGCGACCCATCCAGACGAAGGACAGATGGATACTTGCTGAATCCATGTTTGTCCAAGAGCCCTAGCCAGGATTCACTTACGCCGCAGGCGGCTCCAAGTGAGTCCAAGTATTACAGCCGAATTCAAATCGATAGCACAAGGACATACGGATTCTAGAAATTCCGGGCCGTCCTGTCCAGCCATCCAGCCGTCCGTCCGCCCAGGATCTTGATGATTCGTAAGATCGTTAGTAAAATGGACTGGATTGGGTATACAGACGAAAAAAAATTACACTTGGAGTACATGAAGTGTCAGGTTGAGCAAGGGGTTGAGGAACCGAGGCGCGAGGCGGCATGCCCTTGTTGTCTTGACCTTGTTGTTCCCTCAGAGCCATGGTGCATTGTTCGTCTTCAGAGATTCACGACTCATTATCTGTTGGAAGAATGTTCAAGACGCAATGGGGGTGGCGGAACGAGAATCCTGCACATCATGTATGTGTGTTTGGGCGGGGGGGGTCAGCTATGGCCCATGAGGCTGAAGGTTGTTTTTAGCACCCCCAAATAAGATATAGGCATTATTCCTGTCTTAACTTGGACGGTTCAACCGCTTGAAATATTGTACGCACTGTCTATTTTATTGAAGCATCAATCTGAATTTGGCTGTACTAGTAGCTGCCAAATACGTCAACGGTGGCAATTGATAACTCCGGTTTTCTCCAGTAATAATGGCCCCGCGTTTGAACCTCGGCCGCCGAGTCCATTGCCACCCCGAAATTCACCAATCCACAGCAACTTGCACTTGAGCTGAACGACAATCGACTACTATGTAGGAAAACACCGGTGCCAATGAACTATTTATGGGATCCAGAAGTACCCAATACGATAGTAGTTCTCCCGATTTTCTGAAGTCGCCTTCCTTAAACCCATTCGATGGATATCTATTCTGAGTCCATGATATTTTCTAGTCAAATGCTCACCACCTCACGCTTCCAGATGCGCTAAACATGCCATCAACCCCCATATGTGTTAAAGGCATGTAAGGAAATTCCTACTACTAGCAGTTCGATGTGAGTACCATGACCACTGCGTCTCCACCATCCGAGTCAACGTGTTGTCAGGAACCACCCAGATTACAGCAGTGTATCGCCCCTCGGCCCGGGATTGGCATTTTAAGGCTCGACTCCCCCTCTAAGTGGATTCTCCCCCTGTCACTTGAAGATGAATCTCACCAACCAAGTTGTATGGACCTTGGAGGTCATTATTGAAGGCATATTCTACGGTAATAGTCCCAACAGCCATACTCAGTAAGACTGAAATCCCCTCTAGGCGCATATGTGGTTCTCTTCGTCCTATACCTGATCCTTTGGCGTCGTAATAATCGCAAGGGTGGGCTGCTGACTCTAGCCCAGATCCTGCTCTTTGGCCTTTGCACTCTAAAATTATGTCTTGACATCTCCGCAGACTACTATTTTTTAGCCGTATGCTCCATCTTCGCCCATGAGACCTAGACCTTCTCACCATATATTCAGTTGATACCAGGTCTGAACGTTGGCTTGCTCTCCATGGTGATATTTGCCCTCATTGATTACTTAGCTCAAATGATTTTGGTTAGTGCTGCGCATACTCAGTCCATACTGTTACTCACCGAGCGGCGAAGCTCTACCGCTGCTGGATCATCTGGGGTAAGCACCGGGCGGTTGTTGCAGTCCCGGGATTCCTCGCGCTTGTAACACTTGGTAAATGATTTCCACCCAATCAATGATTACTTGCAAATCTGCGTTCCAGGCGGGGGGCTCGCGCTTGCTGGTCTTATCTGGAGCGCCGGCCAAGAAATGATCACCAATGTTCAAAGGTTAACTGGGATCGCAGTATACTCTATTTCGCTCGGTACCAACGTTCTAACAACATCACTAATTATGATCAAGATCCTTTTAACCTTACGAGAAGTGCGTCTTGTCTTGGGTTCCAACTCGCATCGGCCTTTCCACGTCGCCACCGCTATGCTGATTGAATCTGGGCTCCTCATGTTGGCATTCCAACTCATTTTCATTATATCCTACCACTTCGTACCAGTCATTATCGTTGCCGGTTCAATCGGTCAAATATATGTATGTGGCTCCCTGGATTCCAGCAGTGGACGAAATATTAATCCTGGACGCACAGGGAATCGCTCCGACGCTCCTCAATATCCGGGTTGCTATGGGTTCGTCATATGACGAGACCACGGGAGAGATCCTTTCCCTGAGATTCGCCCACCCAGAAGGAGCCGCCACTCGGACAACTGGCCTAAGAATAAGCGCAGCTGAAGCCCAATCCCGAATTACCAATGAACCTGAAGATGCTTCAAACAATGAGGGAGCCACTAACGATGCCGTTTAACTTGGACCAAGACACGTCCCCATCCCCTGGGGTCTACCGCCTGTTTGGTTGCGCCACCCTTTCCCTTCGTCCTCCATTGATCCGAATCATTGACCCCCTCAAATAGTCCCTCCCATTATTCTATTCATCATATCGCCCTCAGCTATCTGTTCGTCTCTAAACTCCCCTAACTAGGGGAACTCCCGTTCTATAATGGCCCACATCCCTATTTACGTATTCGTCATGCTATGTTTCTAGCCATCGATCAATTGCATGACCATCATACATACCATCGAAAAAGCCAACTGCCGGATCCCATCTGCCAGGGCGGCACGCCCTTTCTTCCGCAACGCCATGTCGGGCTGGAATATATAGCGCGGACGAAATATTGCACACCTCTAGTATCAAACAAGCGCCTGGACAGTGGGATCGCGGGCGACGTCGTTTCGCTCTCGACACCTGGCTCAGTTCAAAATCTAGCTCAGCGCTTAGTCCAGTGTGTGTACTGCCCCCGGTTATTCAGGCGCCGTGGACGTGTAGCTCCGATCCAAGACACAGCTTTGTTCCACTCCAACCTCAACTCTGGAATATACCCCCAGCCCGGTTCGTTTATTGCCAGCCCCAAATCGTCTGCCACTGACGCCTGCATCCTACTCTCACGCGGCCGAGTCGACCCTCTTCGTCAAGCTGTGGCTGGACCCTGGAGTATCCGACTAGTCCCTCGAGTAAGAGCCAGAAAATCAGAGCAACAGCGGAACAGGGAGCTGAAGGTGGCGAACAAGGTGCTCGTGAGTTGCGCAAACGCCAGTTCCTGACGCATAATTGGTGGGTGAAAGAAGAGTGGCGTGGGGCCGAGGGGGCCCCGAGGATATGCGTAGCGATTATGAACGCGACAATGTCTGTGATCACCCGAGTGGGTGAAGGGTAGAATTGTAGCAAGACCATGGTCAATGGATAACCTCTCGACCCATCCTTTGACCAAATCTTAT
This sequence comes from Infundibulicybe gibba, assembly GCA_015501065.1. Classification (NCBI taxonomy): domain Eukaryota; kingdom Fungi; phylum Basidiomycota; class Agaricomycetes; order Agaricales; family Omphalinaceae; genus Infundibulicybe; species Infundibulicybe gibba. The sequence continues at coordinate 5,885 of JADNYI010000142.1, read as the reverse complement.
GCAACGATGTTCTGGAGAGCTGAGGAGGACCTATAGTCTCAAATGTAGTTCAACAATGGGCAGTTGGCCTCGACACTCATGGCACTACTGCGCGCGGGACTCCTGACCTCCTACCATGTGGTCGATGGTGCTCACGCCATAACCCCCTGCTGGAGGTCGATAAAGATTGAGTCCGCCATTCGCCATAGTCGGACTCAAGCACGAGCCTGTAAAAGAGCGTAAGGAGTCAGCGCACTAACAAGAACCAGCGCCATCAAAGATACGCACATATGTGGGTGCACCCGTGCTCGCGTCCAGGATCGGGTTTTAGGAGAGTCACCGCTATTCCGCTCCAACGTCGGCTGGAACATACGCCAACCCGATTCATTTGTTGCCAATCCACTACATCCTACTCTTACGTGCAGTCGAGTCGACCCTCCCCATCGAGCTAAGAATGGGAGGAACAGCGGAACAAGGGGTTGAAGGCGATAACAAGAGGCGGGTGAGTCGCGCAAATACTAGTTCTTGGCGTAATCGGTAAATGAGAGGAGTGGTGCGAGGCCAAAGGGGTCCTAAGGATGATCATGAAGGCGACAGTGGAGATGGAGGTGGAGGAGGTCCGAGTGGATATGAGTTGGGAATAGGGAAGGTGCGGAGTCCAGCGGCATGATGGGCATGGCCGTCTGCGAGGGCTTGCTGTTGTGCACAAATCGAAGTCCAAGAGACACTTTCGTGGCTGAATAATGGATGTAATGGCTTGTTGTGTAGGGCAGAGTGGACGGGTTAGGAAGAAGTTGAGGGAGAGGATAATACTTGTGGATACACGTTGATGGTGTACTACAAGCTTGATCAATCGGATTCAGAGAGTGGCTCACGGGTTCAGTGAGAGGAAGAACGAACGTAAAAAGGCGAGGAATGGTCAATTGGACTACGCCCGTCACTGTCAGTGTTGGCCGCTTTGAAACACATGCGGTGCCGCCGGGGTCGTGATCTCTGGAGCTTTTAGATCTCTCCGTGTCTCCGTATTTGCTGGAGGGATGCCATAAGGAATCCCTAGGACCATTCGATGCGAGTATTGTGACCATTTCATCCGACTTGAGTGCTATCAATCATGGTGTGGTGAAGTTGAAGAACTTACCGAAAACCCCGACTTTTAAACATTTCTTTTACTGCATGATTAGCACCATTCATTCCGGCTGGATCCCCCGAGAGTATAAGCGTATTCCGGTGTAGGTTGGCTTTGAAATTGAGTGGGCACGATGGTCGTTGCAAACAAATTTGAAAGTCACAAAAGCGAAGTTTGATATTGATGCAAACCATCCATGCAGGTCCGAGTCGAACCGGCTCACATATGGTCCAAGTCACGTCAACATACCGTACCATCTACATAGACTCCAACTCATACTTAGCCGGGTACTACTGAACTCTGATATAACACATTCCAGCATCCACTTGCTCCTCAATTCTCGGGGATAATCGATGAACAACAATTCCAAGACCGGATTCCTCAAGTTTGTACAATTGCAAGTCGAGCGGAAGAAAATTCAGATCCTTCGATACTTGCAAATGGATTCTCATTAGGACTACACGGTCACCTCCGACGTCCAATTCTATCCCATCGCGGAGGTCAGATCGCCCCGATGCCCTCGACCGGTTTCACTATTGGGGTTCCTCTCGTAGTAAGTGATCCAGTCTTGGCTCAGCTACTACCTAAGGAACCCCGATGCCCAGCTGTAGCCCGTGGCTGGACAGCTCCCCGAGTTCATACATTAACATGGGGTGGCGTACCTGGGCCTGAGACTAGCGAACATCCTGAATCTTCCAGATGGAGGGCGTCTCTCCACCATCACCCCCAACACATCAACATCGGTTCACATCGAAAACGCGGAGATCTTGCTCAGCGGCTCCATCAGTGCACGTGGATATATTCTCCCCGAGGAGTGCTCGAGGACCCAGAGAAGGGACCGATGATGTCCGAGATGTTGGGAATCGATTGCTTTGGGAGGTATGCACCTGATAAATTTTTACGATCTAGTAAACGCCTGTTTGATCAGCCGCCGCTCAGTTTGTACCGACTGGACGCAATAATCGTGCAGGCTCACGGACCGCCTCACGTGGAATGGAGACCAGCCTTGCCCCACCTGAAGCACAAGAACCTCAGGGGCTACTAGAGTGGGACCGGGAACGTACCGCGGAGCGAAATCATGATGGGCTTGTGACGATCACATAAGTAGGTCTATGTGCATCTAGATGCTACTCATTTCTCACTTTCATCATGATCCTCCCGAGTCCCTGCTTCTTTTACGAAGCGCTAGTAGGGCGACGTTATTGTTCTGAATTGCTTTGTAATGTGGTTAGCCAAAATTTACTCCTATGAATCTACATTCCCCAACATCACGATCCCCCCAATTGCGCCGCAGGCCAGCTCCAAATTGATGATCAAAGTGTTACTAGTCGCTGCCCAAATTCTAAGGGCTTATACTATATAGAGCACCCTTGGCCTGGCCTCGACGACGCCCCAAAGGCGGCTCGAGGGCGCTTTGACTGTTGGTGGCCCGCAGATGATAGCTTTCTGCCTCGACGATTGTATATATCAGGATTTGAAGGTTCTGGTAACCATTGGACACGTGAACGACTCCGATTTCCTCGGTAAAGGCCTTACGTTCAGACCCCCGCATCGCCGCCCGGAAACGCCACCCCACCAATCCACCAACAACTTGTGCTTGAGCTGAACAACAATCATGATGTATCCATGGCCAATGCCCCGGGGATTAGTACTTTAGGGTATCAAAGTCATTTTCAAGTGGATTCTCCACCCACCACCCTTGAAGATGACTATCGAAGCCCAGGCTGCAATGCCTTTGGGGATCATTTTTGAAGGCATATTCTATGGTAATAGTCTCAACAACCATACTGAGCAAGACTGAAGTTCCTTCTAGGCGCGTATATGGCTCTTTTCATCCTATACCTGGTCCTTTGGCGTCGTAATAACCGCAGGGTTAATGGGCTCCTGACTCTGGCCCAGATCCTGCTCTTTGGCTTTTGCACTCTATCGTTGTGTATTGATATCTCTGCCGACTATTATTTATTAGCCGTATGTCCCACCCTCGCCCATGAGACTCAGACCCCTACAGTATATATACAGACACCAGATCCGGCAACAGCTCAGAGAATCAATTTGGGCTCCACGGTGATGTTCACCGGTATTGATTGCTTGGCTCAAATGATTCTGGTGAGTGCTACACACGCTTAGTACATATTGTTACTAACCAGGTAGTGAAGCTCTACCGATGTTGGATCGTCTGGGGTAGGCGATGGATGGTTGTTGCCGTGCCAGGATTCCTCGCGCTTGCAGCACTTGGTATGTGAAGGATTTCCACCCAATCGACAATTACTTACAGCCCTGCATTCCAGGCGGGGGATTCGCCCTTATTGGTCTTCTAGGTTCTTCCCTCCGGAGCACCAACAAAGAAAAGTTTCTCTTTGCCTTAGATTAATTGGGATCACGACATACTCCATTTCGCTCGGCACCACTGCTCTCACAACATCACTAATTGTGGCCAAGATCCTCTCAACCTCGCGGGAAGTGCGTCCCCCCTTAGGTTCCAATTCGCATCGGTCTTTTCGCATCGCCACCGCTATGTTGATCGAATCCGGGCTCCTCATGGTTGCATTCCAACTCCTTTTTATTGTTCTATTCAATCGAGCCCCGGGATTCGACATTATTTCTTACCCAACTACTCAAATATATCTACGTGGTTTCCTATCGGAATGGCAAGTAGGCGAAATTTTAATCATGGATGTGCAGGGAATTGCTCCGACGCTCCTCAATATCCGAGTCGTCATGGGCTCAGAATATGGGGAAACTACAGAGAAAACCCTCTCCCTGAGATTTGCTCACTCGGGGGGAACCGCCGCTCGGTCAACTCGCCCAAGTATGAGCGTGGCCGGTGTCCAATCCCAGGGTATTAACACCGAGCTCGATGTTCAAGCAACGGAAGAGCTACCGAGGATGCCGTTTAATCCGAACCAGGAAATGATAGTTGCATCCCCTGCTCATTTGGTCGCGCCATTCCTTCCCATCCTCCGTGGATCCGGATCATTGACCTCACAGAATGGCTTTTCTTATATTTATCACTCTTGGCCGTCCGTCTGAAAGTTCTCCAAACCAGAGGAGAACTCTTGTCCCACAGTGCTCTTATTTTTTGTTTATACCCTCGTCATTTTATGCCCCTAGTCATCAATCGATTCCATGATCACCATGTATACTACATCCCCGGCCGCATTGAGTAAACCAACTGCTGAGTCGAACCCACCCGCGTGGTAGATTGTAGTCCTCGACGTTTGAGTTTTAAATCGGAGGGCACGTTTGGAGTTCCTACATGTTCATTTTATTCAGTTTCACTCCTCGTCACACCCCAGCCAGATACGTGTTTGATATGCTTGTCATTGAGTATCCTTAATGGTCCTTCTCCGTATCAGGAGGCATATCGTCGTCTCGGCTTTGTTGAATTGTATTGGATGACCTCGCAGTGGTATGCCGGAATACATTCTCGCCTCCTCTGAAGGATGCGTCTGTGTGATTTGGCGAGTCCGCGGGTTTGGATCGGGACTAGGGCTGATCTGTCTTGACCACCAGCCACCGCGCCGTTGACACTGACCATCCAAGGGAGTCTATCAATACTATTATTAACGAAGAAGCACACCAGCGAAGACTGCTTACTAGTGGGGCATAAATAGCTTTCCCGGTACCATGGATTGCAATTCTGTGAAAATATGTTGCCTTGACGGGATCTGGTGGAAGGATTATTTTGGAAGTCCCTTGGTCCAACACAGAGCCCACTCATCCAGACCGCAGGTGGGATGCGTTTCGACCGTACATCAGATAGGGCCTAACGGTATAGCATTAAATGGAAATACATATGTAAGCATGCACACAGGCCATTTTGTTCACCATTTAGATCGCTAGGCGTCGCCCCAGACCCTCGAGCCTCTTCATGATCCGCGTGTATGTCCCCTCCACGACGACTTTGATGCGCTCTTAGTGCTTATCGCGGCCCAAGGTATAGTGTCGGCAATGAGGCAATGAGCTCGCCGTATCCGGGAGGCCCTGGCAGTACCCAGCTGTGAAGCAGGGCGCGGTGTCACAGCTGTCACCGGAAAAGATGTGTTGGGTATGCCCAGCTCCATAGCGGTCTTAAGTAGGGCATAAAGGTGATTGATGTGGGAGTGAAAGTACCACGCTGCCCTCGAGTCGGAGACCTGGGTGAGTGAGTACAGGAATGAATGGTTGTCAGTCACAGACTAGGCTGAGATAGAGGCGCCCACTACCTGTCTTTGTTCGCTTGACGTTGGAAACCATGTTGGCAGACTTTGGATCTCATGTTTCTTGACGGAGAGATCGATGCAGATGATGTCCTGTCACTCATTCGACTTGCACTGATGTTGAAACCTCTGCATAGCTAAGGGCGGTGCAAAACAAACAAGGAACTGCGTACCCGACTTCCGAGTTTCCCATCAAGTCGCTGAGGTTAATTGCAGTTTCATGAACAGCGGATGGTTGCGGTCCCTGAAAATAGCGTTTATGTTGTGCCTCAATATTGCGCTGACCTGGGTTCGTAGGTGACGTCCAGTCGGATGATAAGGCAGACTCTCTGATAGGCATCGGGATGGGTAGAGCAGAAGGAAGTGCCGGTTTTCAGTTTATCTGTTGGTATCACAGCATGCTGCCACTTCCAAATGGGGATGACCGTGCCACTGTGGTGATAGTCGATTACTCCCGCCGACGGAAATCGTGCCAAATGTCATGATCTTCATCTTTTGCTGCTGGTGCGAGGAGATGTTTCGAGTTACAATATATAAATGCTCACAGCTTGGCTTGGCAGTTATTCTCACGGCTCTAAGAG
>JADNYI010000141.1:0-94920 GCA_015501065.1 Infundibulicybe gibba | reverse complement strand
AATACAGGCAAATGGTCAGAAGGTCCATATTGGTGTTGAATGGATGGTCATCGCCGAATGTGTATTCATTTTTGGGCGTTACTGTCCATCAATGAATTGATGGACAAATGATTGACTATGTTCTTGATTTCATTAGGTAAGTTTATATTGCTATTTCATTTGCTGCACACTCTGATCCTCTTGATAGGCTCACGAAGGCTCACACCGGAAAATATCTGGCTGGACAACTTGCAAAATGCCTGAGCAGATATGCATAGAAAAAAAAGGTGTGTATTTGATTACGCTGGCCTATGTTCGCAACCTCATTGTTCGGAACATAGGTGCTCGGCATTGTTTGCGACAATGCTGAGAACAATGCAACAATGACACGTGCCCTTGCTAAGCTTGTTCCTGAGTTGGTGGGGAACGTACTCATGTTCGCTGCTTTGCTCACATCATGAACCTAGTTGTTAAGGTATGTTTCTTGTTTATTGGAATTACAATATATTTGATGGTGCCATGTAGGCTATCTTGTCTCAGTTTTCTCACACCTTCAATGCTGCTGGACCAGATGTTGATGAAGATGAAGCTCTCTTACACGAAATGGATGATCCCCTGGATATGGAGGATTCGGTAGGGAGGAAGATGAGGATCCTGACCGAGAGGCCTTTGACACGGAGCTCGTCGAGGAGCTGATGATGATGACATTGACTTTATTTTCACTCGTAAGGACCACAACCTTGGTCAATTTGCCATTCATAAGGTGTTGGTACTTATTGCTATTTGATTTTATTGATGGGAGAATGGTAGATCACCTTGCTATCCAAAAAGGTGTTCAACTCACCTACAATTCGGGCTGAGCTAGAAAAACTCTGTGTTGCTAACAATATAAAGGCACAAGTGCTTCTTCGTTCTGTCCCCACGCGATGGAATTCTGTTGCTGAGATGCTTGAAAGAGCTCTTGAGCTCCAACTGGTGCTTACTGACTTATGTGAGCTCTCGCAGTTTAACAAACGTGATGGGGTTCGTTTGCGACAGTTTTTATTGAGTGATGATGAATGGCTCTTGCTAGGACAGTTATTTCCTCTACTTGATGTGGGTCATCATCGTTCTATGTGTGGTCTCGTACTCATTTATGTCATCAGCTCTTTTTATTTGTAACAAAAGAGGTGTCAAGAAAAGCCACGCCCCTCGTCCACCAAGTTATCCCATTCATTGATCAAATTGATGTTGCTCTCAATGATTTCCGAACTAACAAAAAACTATTACCAGCTGTTCGAATGGCTGCGAAACGGGGCTCTGCTATGCTAAACAAGTATTACAGCAAAACGGATGAATCAATCATCTATCACATCGCAATGAGTAAGTTAATTGATTCTTATCTTTAAATTACTATAGGCTGATGGGATCAATATAGTCCTTCATCCTGCATACAAGACGACATATTTCCGTGAGCGGATTGAATGGCCAGCAGACTGGATTACCACTGCTGAGACCCTTGTTCGTGAAGAATGGAAGGCAAATTATCGAGAAGCAGCTCCGGTGGTTACCAAAGCCCCTCCAGCTGTGAGTCCCATTATCAAACCCCCTTCCTCAACAGTTACTCATTAATACTCAGAATTCGGCACGCCATAAATATTTTTCCGGAATTCTCAACCCTCCGACATCTCATGATGCACTTGATTTATATCTCGCAACACCGGTAATTGAATCTATTCACAATCCACTCGATTACTGGTGGGCTATGAACCCTGAAAAGAATCCTCTTGCACGAATGGCAATTGATTTTCTATCTGTTCCTGGTAAGGGTGTTGTGTTAACTTGTTCAATTTATTCACAAGATATGTAGCTGCATCCACAAGCAACGAACGATCATTTTCACAAGGCCGTCTCAATGTTTCTCGGCTAAGGCATTCTCTCAATGATGAGTCGACTCGCGCTGCAACAGTCTTGGGGTCATGGCCGAAGTTCCTGGGCTAGTAGTGAGAGAGGAATTGATTGAGAACATTCAGAAGAAGCATCATCAGCAGGGGATAGATTCTGTGGGGTGAAACTTGAGGTGATACTTGGATACTCGTAGATACTTGCAAGTAAGGGTGATCCGTGGCTCTTCAATGCAAGTACTTGTTGAATTGGCAAGTACTTGTAAAAATTACTCACGGATCCGGGTCACCTGTATCAAAAACTCGCCGGATCTGAGTAATGGTTTTGAGAATTCAAATACTTGTGAGTACGGATCCGGATCACTCACGGATCGATCCGTGCTGAGCCTTAGTGCGACCCGTAATGGAATCAAATTGCAACCTTGCCGTGCAATGCGCCATCATATTACAAAACGCGCCACCCACACTCCATCGGTGGCTGTGGCTGCCATTCAGGCGTCACTAGGCTGTCCTGCGTGCGACCCGGCACCCGGCACCTATGTAGCTTGAATTAAGCTTGAATCTGCTGCGCGGTGATGGGGGCTGTGCCCTGCGCCTGACGGTCCCTGGCCCTAGCTAGTGTGGCGTCATTTAGAGCACTCACCTTTGCAACTCCAGACCGACTGCAAGAGGGCGAGGTATGCAGAAAGGTCCACCTTCTCCGTTATCTTCCAACTGACGAACACTCATCCAGCCGCCTTCACAACAACTCCTGTGCATGGACGTCTTCGGCACCGTCTTGGGTGCGATCGACCTCGTCGGAAAACTCATCGGATATCTCCAAGCCGTCAAAGGTGCGAGGGAGGACCGCCAGAAACTGTTATCGGAGGTCTCTGCTCTTGGAGCCCTCCTCGAGGTCCTCCGTGGCCGCCTGAGTCATGAAGCCAGCGTTAATGACGATGGAGATAGTATCTCAGATTTGCTGGTGAAGGCTGGAATCAATCGACCCCTCCAAATGTGCTGTGACGCCCTGAATCCCATCGTCGACATGCTCAGGCGAATTCTGTCAGACACGAATACTGGAACGTCAACACTCGCAGGAAAGATGAGAGATCTCAGGTGGCCGTTTCTTCGAGAGGAAATCAAGATGGTGTTGGGCAACATCGAGCGATTGAAGTCTCTAGTCTCCCTTGCATTGCAGACATCACTGATGTGAGTGACCATTGTCGGTAGTAAGGATTGAGTTTGGGCTGATGCTCAGGGAGTCAGGGAGTTCATCGAGAAGGCTCGCGATGAATTGGCGGCCGTGGGACTTACTATCGAGGAAATCAAGTCTGTGGTTTCGTCACTTGAGGCTGGCCAGAGAGGTGCGTGGATAAGTGCGATTGTTGTTGCAATGAATCTCTGACGTTCATCAGCTCACACAAAGAGAATCGAATTAGTGCAAGACGACCTCACGTCTCTGGGCGCTGTCCTTCAGGGTACCGCCAACGGGATCGCGGAAATCCGGAACACCATCGACAGGAACCAAGAGGGTGAGATTATCAGTATTCAATGTCACCCGCTGACATTCAGCCACCAGGGAACGAACGCCAGAGCGTCCTCAGATGGCTTTCCGCGCCGGATTTTGACCAGAAGCACACCACCGTATTTGATAAGCATGCACTCGGAACTGGGGAATGGTTCCTTAGGCACCCGAAGTTCGTGGCTTGGCGACAGGGCGAGTACAGTGTGCTCTGGTGCCCTGGAAATCGTGAGTACCCTTCCGAGTCCCAACGGTGATCATTATTGGAATGTAATTGGTTATCTCAGCGGGAGTCGGAAAGTCCGTTATGGCGTGAGTGTTATGCGATGCATCATCTTCGGGTTGGTGTTTGAATTTCGTTACAGATCAGCTGTAATTGATCATCTACAAAAGGGAAGCACCGAGGACACGGCCACGGTTTACATTTACTTCGAATACACCAGTGAAAATTATACGGCTCGGCAGCTTGTCGAAGCGCTCCTGTCCCAGCTCGTGCGACGGGGCATGTCAGGCTCAGGTATGAAATCACTCCAAAAACATCTGACAGGCAATCACCCAACATTGGAGGAGCTGTGGTCCATTTTGGAGGCCGAGTTTGGAACGTATACCCAAGTCTTCATTGTGATTGACGCACTGGACGAGGCCGATAGTTCAACTTGGATTCCTCTCCTTGAGCGCCTCCGGAAATTGTCTAGAATCAACATCCTTGCCACCTCCCGGGACATTGGTAGCGTCGCGGTGGAATTCCAGGGAGACTGTCGTCTCGATGTCATGACAGATACAGGTGACCTGAGGAGATACATTGAAGGGCGCATCTCGAATAGCACTGGAGGTTTCAAGCGGGTCTTGAACGCAAGTCCGTCTCTCCGTGCGGAGGTCGTTATTGAAGTTACAGAGAAAGCGGGTGGAATGTACGTGGCTCAATCATCCCAACCATGTTGGTGACCCTGGGCTCAAGGCGACGCATTTTTTCCACAGGTTCCTCCTGGCACGATTGCACATGAATTCCCTGGAGACGGAGTCTAGAGTAATAGATATTCGCCAGGCACTGATTAAGCTACCCAAGATCTAAAATCTGCCTACGATGCCACAGTGGCACGGATCAGTGATAAAAACAAGTTGCTCGCACTTCGCATCTTCTCCTGGGTGATCCACGCTGCCCGACCCATGATGATTGATGAATTACAGTATGCGCTGGCGATAGAGGACGGGATGACCACCTTCGACCCCGATTACCTTCATGACAGGGCCACTCTTACATCAGTTTGTCTTGGGCTAGTTATCCTGCACTACAGAATGAGCGATTGTCCTGGATCGAATCAATATTTTGGGCTTGTCCGTACGTCGTATGGAAATGAGACCGTCATCGTGGTAATCTCAGGATATTTTCAGATTATACAACGCAAGATTACTTGCGCGACTATCTTTCCACACATTTTCCCTACCCTGCTCACCTCGCAGTTACTTGCCTCCGATCTCTCTCTCTCGTCGAATTCAATGGCCTGCCACTTGACGCGGATTCTAAATGGGAGCTCATGTGCACCCCTCTCGCTGACTACGCCATTAACTTTTGGGGAGATCATGCACGTATGCATTGCGACGATCCGACCGTCCGCCGTCTATCAATGGAGCTATTACGTGACCATCAGAGGGTTGCGAAATTTGGATCCATCACCTGTGGGACTGAGAATCCCTCCGCACTCCAACTTTGTGTGCGTTTCAGATTAAAAGATTATTTGATTTACCTGCTAGATAACGGGTTCGATATCAATTCAAAGAGCTCGGATGGTGCCACTGCAGTGACGGAAGCAGCCATCCACGGTTGGGACGACATCCTGCAACTGCTACTTGCACGAAAAGGCGTTGATACCAATCCGAAGGGCATAAATGGGCATACTCCGTTAACCTCGGCGGCGATGCGCGGGCACCAAAAGATTGTAGAGCTTTTACTGGCCAAGGAGGATGTGGATGTCAATTGGCGTGATGATGCCGGGAAGACCGCAATAGCACATGCGGCAGAAACTGGGAACACCGAGATTGTGAAACTACTGCTGGAAAGGGATGGTGTAAACATTAATTCGCGGGACAAGAACGGGTTCACTCCACTGGCGTTTGCAATATTGGGGGAGCATGAAGCGATGGTGCAGCTGCTGTTGGCGAGGGACGATTTGAACATCAGCATAAAGAATAACATGGGCGATACGCACCTAGCCATCGCAGCGTATCGCAACAACTATCGGATCACCAGAATGCTTCTGGCTAAAAGCAACGTGGATGCCAATTCCAGGGCCTTGAGGGGTCTAGTGGCGCTGTCCATAGCAGCATCACTGGGCCATGATGCGGTTGTGAAGGTCCTCTTGGCTCAAGATGGTATTAACACGAACGCGATGGATCTGGACAGAAATACACCTCTCGACTACCAGTATTAGAGGGGAAATAGCTAATCGTACATACAAAAACCACCTGTAATGTGAATTGCCCGCCGCCAAGGGTGCTGGAACGTGAAGAAGCTTATTTCTTCGCGTGCCAATCGAGGTTCCCCATTGATTTGGACATGTTGGCGGCCAAATCTGAGGGTCTCTATCCAACTATAAATGCTGCAGTCAGCGAAGCCCGGGATATTGGAGTGAAACATACATGCATACCCAGACCGCCGCGGTAGTTCTTGTGAGATTCGTCGGTCGTGAGATCTTGAGTGGCCATGATCAACGGTTACTAAGATCTGAGAATGGTGTTGTGCACTGGAGGTGCGCGTCGGCTCGTTGTGGGAGTGTGAGTAGTGATCGAGACGAAGAGCTGTACGGGGAGCGAAACTCGGAGGTTGAAACGTTGAGGGCTATCTGGATGTATGGCAACTCTGGGGTCGTGCGCGTGCAACTGGGCAGCATTCTATTTGGTGAGTCTCCTATCCTGTTATGGACGCGGATCTCGAGTCGGATGTGGTTCCGCGAGTCATGTCCCAAAACTCCTATCCGACCAGCCACATATAACCACCAGCGTGCAATCCCCTTCATTCCACCCACACGAATAGCATGGAGCCCTCTACCCTGTTCTTCCCCCATTGCCTTGTTCCGCCCGCGCTGCACCCCCTCCTCCCTCCCAGATCACCAGTCCGCAAGGTGGGGCATTCATCCCCTACCAGCCATCGGACGATATGATGGAGTGGGAGTGGGTTACAACGCCCAACAGGTGGGAGGCGCAAGGCAGAATGTTTGAGGAGTGGGGGAGGAGGCTTGATGCGCAAGCGGATGCATTCCACAGGAGCCAGGAGAAGATGGCGAGAGAGTTGGAGGAGTATGAGAAGCTGCAGAAGGCGCATCATGAGGTGTGGAAGGTGTATGAGGAGGCGTGGAAGGCACGGGAGGAGGCGTGGAAGGTGCGAGAGGAGGCGTGGAAGGCGGGAGAAGGGGAGCGGAAGGCACGAGAAGAGGAGAGGGCGCAAGAGGAGGCGCGCGCGAAGCAATGGGCTCAATTTAAAGAGCTGGTTGCTCGGACTCGAGCCCGAGACGGGAACCTGCACGTAGAAAAGAACACAAACGCTCGACCAAGCCAGGATGGGACAACCCAAGGTCCCGAGGCAACCCACACCCCGCCGATCGCCGTCAAGCGCACTAACAACGCCTAGCCTACGCAGGCTGAGAACCCGAAAATACCACCCGGCGGGTCACAGAATTCACAGCGTATTGAGTGATAATATGACATGAGGAAATCTTCGTTAAATTTTCATAATATATAAGAAAATGCACTGGGAATGTGACCCTCGTCACGATCCCGAACCTTCCTTCAAACATGACGCGAATGCTGCCTGAATTTGACCGCGAATGTTCTAAGAATTTGCTCAGGATGTCGGAGTCTACCAGAATTCAACAATGTGCTCTCGGCTCTGTATTGGCTTGGCTCCCAGAGCGACTCGAGGTGACCAATGAGGAGGCCCTGACCAAGAACCTGCGTGTGGAGTAGAGGGCTGAAGACGAGAAAGTGCATGTGGATAAAAAGATCTTGGGGGTGAACGTGATCAACGATGGCTGCCAGTAACTTGCGGTATGGCGTTGCGCACTAGGAACGCGTGTCGGCTCGCTGTGGGAGCGTAGAGGAAGGATCGAGGAGAAAAGCTACGCGGAGAGCAGAATCTGAAGGTTTGGGGCTATGTGGACGTATAGCAGCTCCGGGTACCGTTCCTGCACATGTATAGACTGCATTCTTCGTTTGGTGAGTCTCCTTATATGGAACCCTCCACTCTCCCGTTCATCCCCGTCGCTTTATCCTCAGGCCGCCCCCCTTCTCTCCCACCCAGAACACCGGAACACTCATCCGTGACTAGCTATCAATCGCGCACGACATGATGGAGCAGGAGTGGCTGGCGACGCCCGATGAGTGGAAAAGGACGAGGGGTGAGTTAGGATGTTGGAGGAGTCGAGGAAAGCGCTTGACGAGTATGCGGAGCGATCCGTAAGAGGTAGGAGACGGCGACGTGAAGGGATTTTGAGGCACATGAGGAAGGTGGCGCAGGAGGAGGCGTGGAATGCGCGGGAGGAGGAGAGAATGCGAAAGAAAGGGCGGCGCGCGGAGCAATGGGCTCAGATTCAAGGGAAGCTTGCTCAGATTCCAACTCGAGAAGCCACGGGCAGAGAAAAAAACATGACTGCTCAACCAAGTCAGGATTGGACAACCCAAAGTCCCCGAGACGATCCACACCCCGCAAACTGCTGTTGAACGCGACAATGGCTTCCAAGGAAAACACTACCCGGCGGGTCATTGGATTGTGTATTGTAGATAGCCCACGCGTATGTGTATTGAGTGTGCCGCGACTGTAGACTGTGCTACAAAATATACCGTGTGGCATCAAGGGAAATTCAGGACGAGGGCGCGGCGACGCGGAACACGGGAGGGGAGGAACGGGTACGAGCGGGGGAGCCGCGCGTGGAGAGGGCTCAGGAGGAATCGCGTGCTGAGAAGAGGGCCCGAGAGGAAGGATGTGTTCGAGGGACAGAGGGGTGGGCTGAAGAGCGGCGTGCTGGGAAGAGGGCCAAGGCGGGAAGCAGCCAGGATTGGATGGTGCCCACACGAGGTAGTATCTTGGACGAACGTGCTAGAATCCTGGAAACGATCCAAAACTGGGGTTGCTGATCGCCGTTGAGTACGCCAACAGCCTAGTGTAGCCGATGTGAATCCGTACTAGATATGCCGCGTCTGTGAATTATTCTGCAAAAAAAATTGAAGATCCAAGATGGGCCAAATTCTGCGGACCGCGTGCATAAACGAATAATAGTCTTTGTTTGATGAATCTCCTATCCTACCGCGACAAGAGAGGCGGATCCCCGGCTTGTTTGAGGTTTCGCCTCTGCGAGTCATCATTCGAAACTCCTATCCGACCACCCATATATAACCACCAGTGCGCAATCCTCCTCACACCACCACACAAACAACATGGAGCCCTCCACTTCTCCTTACTTCCCCCGCCGCCTTGTCCTGCCCGACCCCCACTCTCCCACCCAGAAAACCGCACCGCAGGGCGGGGCACTGATCCACCACGATTGGGATGCGGTGGAGCATGAATGGCCGACAGACCCCAACGAGTGGAAGACACGAGACGAGAGTACGAGGGCGTGGGTTAGGATGATGGAGGAGTCAGGGAAGGCGCTTGACGAGTGTGTGGAGGCGTTCCGTAGGGCAAGGGAAAAGATTGCCAGGGAGCTTGAGGAGTATGAGAAGGCGCGGAAAATGCATGGTGAGAGGTGGAAGGCGCGGGAGGAGGAGCAGAAGGTGGAGGAAGAGAGGGGCGAGAAGAGGATAAATGGGCTCGATTTGGAGAGTCAGTTGATCGGGTCCTTAGTGGTCAAGCCGAGCGAGGAGAACGCGAACGCTCAACCAACGCAGTGTTAGACGATTGAAGGCACCCTGTAGATCGCCATTGAGCGCACCGACATCTACCCCTTACAGGCTGGTGGAGACTGGCCAGCGGAGTCATTACTTGATGTGTGTGGTAGATTGCTCATGTGTACTTTGTTGCGACTATAAATCATGTTGCGAAAATAATTTGCAACGACATTTTCCTCCCCGCGATAGGGTTCGTTCCTGACAACGCTCGTATCCACTTGCTGCCCATCGGAGCCAGGAAGAGGGAGACGGAGAGAGCCAGTGAAGCGGCGGGGGAGAGAGCTGGAGAAGCTGCGCGAAGGTTACTTTCAGGAACAAAGGAAAGCACAACCGTGGGAGAGCGGAGGTGCGGGCTGGGTCAGGTGGACGACTGGCACCCAACCCCAAGCGACGCGTGTTCCAGTCGACACTCGGAGGCCTCGGAGAAGACGGACGCAAACACGCCGGGTGACTTGGCGGAGAAGTGGCATATAGAGAAGAGGAGGCGTAGGTTCTGGCCTGTTTGAGGTTTCCGCGAGACATGACTCGGGACTCCTATCCGACCAATGATTATAAGCACCAGCGTACAACCCCGAATCACACCACTCACACGAATAACATGGAGTCCCCCACTGCCACACTGGTGCCACCGCACCCCCTCTCCCCTACCCAAAACATCACGCCGCAGGGCGGAGAAACTACCCTTCACGAGTCGTCGATTGCGCACGATGCGGCGGAGCAGTGGGAGTGGGTTACGAAGCTCGATGAGTGGAAAAGTGCCTGGGACGGGAGTATGAAGGCGCGGGTCGGGATGGAAGAGCCATGGAAGGCGCTTGATGAGTGGGTAGAGGGATTCCATAGTAGGTGGGAGAAGATGGTGAAGGAGAATGAGGAGCACACGAAGGCGTGGAAAGTACGAGAGGAGGCGTGGAAGGTACGGGGGAGACATGGAAGGCGTGGGAGGAGGAGAGGGCGCGAAGGATGGAACGGCACGCGGAGGGGTTGCTTCAGCTTCAAGAGATGATTGCTCGGATCAATGCTCGACGAGACCAGGATTTGGGGTTGCTCGCAGAGCAGAAAACGGATGCTCAACCGAATCCTACCCTGGGTCAAGATGGGACGGCCCAAGATTCCCGAGGCAACTTCCCACACACCACAGACCGCCGTTGAGCGCACCAACAACCTTCGCCATTAAGGAAGAAAAATTGCTCGGCGGGTCATTGGACTAGTGTTGTGGATAGCTTCTGGATTGTATATCAATTGTGCCACGACTGAACTGTGCTGCGAAATAAACTGCAATGGCTATGCACAAAAATCTTGAAATTGACCTGGTGTTTGCACTTATCTTCTTCTTCGCGATGGAGCTCCCTCCTTGACACTGCCATTTTCCTCCACCGAATAAAAGAATAAGTTATGTAGAAGTGGTAACTTACCACTTTCCATAACTTATTCGTAATCAAATGTGGCTATGGGGAGCAGAGGCGTGAATGAAAGGACGGAGATGGCCGAGATGTAAGCAACCAGGAACAATTTCTGGGGTCATGCGGAAGTGCGGACCGAGCCAAAGGAGCTGGCGGACTTGGAAATATACGCCACAACGCCCAACCCCCGACGCGTGCATGAGATTCTTCCCAAAATTGGTGGGGCTGGCTGGCATCCCAGGTCGGTCCACGGTGTACACATCTGGGAGGGGTGACGCAGCTGCTCACATGAAGCCCAGGACTAAGCCATATCAGGACGAACGGACGAGTCGATACCAACCTCGACAAGAACCCAGCTGAAAAATACAACACTGCGGACGGGGAAAACGGGTCTGGATTTGCATAAAGTAAGTAGAATGAAAGCTTGAAGGCTCAAGCTCAAGCTGATCGCGCGGTAGTCCCAGCCGCACTTGGAGACGATCCAACTCGAAACCATGCCGATATTTATGTAGAATCCGAAGCACCTTCCAACAAGAGTTCCCAGTCGACTTATTGCCGGTCCACGAACCCCTTGGAACGCGAAATCACAATCCATACATGTGCGTCATGCGGCTGTCGAACGTGTGGTCGCTGCCCATTTGGCCCGGAGAGAAACAACCAGCGTAAAATTCTAACCGACATTGGCATGCGAATTTTGCAACGAAACGCGAGAATTACCCATTAATTATGCGTGCTGGAGCCTCCAATCGGGGAACGGGAGCGTCGTTTGCGCATGTGAGCGAGTGGGCATGATAGACAGTGACGCGGCGGTTCCGGCTACATAGGTCATGCTTAGCTCGGGTGACTCGATAAGTCTCCTCTTCGACCCCTATCCAAAACCCACGCAATCTCATCTTCCTTCCGTTTTATATCTCCCATGTTACCCACCACCCACACGAGTGACATGAAAACGCCCCTCTTACCAGCACCTTCTTTCACCCACTCCTTGTTCAAGTTGGACGAGGCGTTGCACGCCCCAACCTCTCCGCCTCTTCACGCTGTGCAACCCGCCGCTCACACGAGCGACGTGAAAACCTTCCCCCGCTCGTTACTCACGTTAGCACAGGAACAGATTCCGCACGACCCAACCCCCCCGCCTCTTCACTCCATGCAACCCACCACTCGCACAAGTGACATCAAAACCCCTTCCCTACCAACTTCCTCCCACCTCTCATTCAACCTGGGGAAGGCGCCGCGCGACCCAACCCTTCCTCTTCGCCTCACACCACCCGTCCCTCGTACGAGTGAAATAGAGCCCCCCTTCCCACTGGCACCAGCGCCCATGTCCCACCCCCGCTTCAAGCCTATCCCGCCCAGCGAGACCTCGTCCTACCCCCGCTTCCGGGCCACCCTGCCTCACTTCGCGTTCGGGTTTGGCCGAGAGCAGGCGCCGCACGGTTCACACCAAGATACAGCGACCGTCCGTCGCGAATCGCCGATCGCGCGCGATGGGGTGGAGCGGGGTGGGCTACGAGGCGCGATGAGTGGACGAAAGTGTGTGACAGGAGCCGGGACGAGTTGAGGAAGACGCAGGAGGAGAGTGAGAAGGCGTGGAAGGGGATTGGGAAGGAGTGGGGGAAGGTGCGGGAGGAGTGGAAGAGGGTGGGGGAGGAGCGAAAGAGGGCACGGGAGGAGTGGAAGAAGGTGCAGGACGAGTGGGGAGGTGTGGACTGTGGATGTGTTGTATGCTAAGGGGAGGGCCCAGGAGGCGGAGAGATTGGCTCGAGAGGCGGAGGAGTGGGCTCAATATGAAGAACTGCGCGCTAAGAGGAGGGCGACGGCGTATTCCAGGTGCCTTCGATGAATACCATTGGCTATGCCGCGACTGGCATTGTAAACTCTGCTGCGAAATAAACTGTTTTTATTATTACCGAGAAGCCACACAACTTTGAGGTTCCCACAGGAACAACTTCCAGAAGCCTACAACAGTACGTCTGCGGATAAAAAATCGTACTACCAACACTCGAACAACACCTGAAACAATACTCGCCAACCTGCCCTTCCTTCGCTCAAAGGCAAACCCAACCACTAGCCAGTGAAGTGTCTTCAACTGCCACAGCCCGGAACTGCACTCCCCCTGATTCGGATCAATCCTAATCATACATCCGTCAATCTCCTGCCACATCAGGAAAAACACTACATTTCATAATTACACATAATAGTCATAATACTGATAATCATGTCAAAGTCATGACTAATTACTGAAACTCGGGCCATAACCGGCCACTCATTAAAAATAGCTAATGACAGCTAATGATCGGCTAATAGCCTGCTAAGAAGCCCATATTTTTTGATAATTGACGCTAATTAGCAGTCAATTATCGTTCACTGACACAACTCCAAGTCTCTAAATTTTGAACTCGGGGCGGCCCGAGCCGCCACTCACCTCCATTTGTCGACACCTCCGCCGAGAAAGTTCCAGGAGTGTGGGGAGGCCGAAGCCTGGATTGGCTTCGACGGGATTAGCTATTAACAAATTAAATACTATAACAGCACGTCACCGCCGTCGCGGGTCCTCCACCATCTTTCGCAGCCCATTAACCTACTGTGTAATCCACACCCATCTGCCCACTCTCCCAATGCAACCACTTCGCCCGCGCCACGCGGTCGTCGTCCACAGGGTGCAACGCTGTCGTCTTGGAGCGGTTGGGCATCCACTGAGGCACAGGCATCCTAAATGCTACGCGGGAGCAGGGGCATGAGCAGGGGGCCGCGAGCGTGTAGGCATAGTAATATAATCGTAAGAGTGTCAGTAGTGGATGCAAAGGATGAATTATATTACCTTGCGCCCCTTTTCCGCTAATGGCTCTCGAACCCGCGAACCTCCTAAGAATAAACATGCTACTGGCAGAGATGTAGCAAGCACAAAAACCTGCCGATCCTGCATTTATGAACACCGTCCCGTCAAACGATTCAATACACGAGCGACGGGGGAGGAGGGGCCAACTCGTTAGCTGAGAGGTTTGCGCAGGACCGGGAAAATGTCGCAATACATTAGAAATGGGGGCAGGAATACGCTCTATGTTAAGTAGATATGCGTGTGTTCGGCCAAGTGTGAGGATACGAACCGTACCCCTGCAGCTTGATCAAACGCGCTTCGTAGATTCTAAGGCGAGCGGCGAGTGGTGTTGGACGGCGGCGGTGTGAGTGGAAGCGTAGTCGACAGCGAGGTGATCAGGCTCAGGAGTGGAGGCGAGGATTGGGAAGCGGTATTGGCACTGTTGGCGTGGCTATTGTCACCTGGCTGGCTGGCCTTTGGAACGGGTGACGTAGGAGCCGGCGTGCTGTAGGTCGCGGCGTTGACTTGCTGTTCTCTAGGCTGTTCTGTCATGTCCCCTGGTGCTGAGATGCTGCCGCGTTCATCGCCCTCGAGTGCAGCCATACCATCCAATATCGAAAGTTCCACCACGGAGATCGTAGACAGCAATGACCGACGAATCAAGGCGACCGAGACCGCATGCGAGAGCGGCGGTGGTGGGCTCGTTGATGACCCATAGAACTTCAAGGCTGCAATTTGACCAGCATCTTTTGTGGCTTGTCGCTGAGCATCGTTGAAGTAGGCCGGTACGGTAAAAACGGCATGGCTGAAGGGAGAAAATAATTGAGAATCGATCTCAGTTGTATGAGTCAACGCTTACTTGACTTTGTTGTTGAGGAATTGCTCCGCAGTCTCCTTCATCTTTACCAACGCACGAACACTTGAGGGAGGGGAGGGGTCTGGTGAATATGAGGCTGGCCTGTGGTCGGGAGGTTGCGCATGGTCGGGAAACCTAGATAAGTTGCTGATATTGCTGATGTTGTGGCGCATCGGTCTATCAGCATGCGGGGCGAGCGGGAATGAGGGCAAGGAGATGGCACGGGCTCTTTGGGCAAAGTAGGAGACACGAGGCGATGTGGATGCGACGTACAGGCCGAAGCACTGTAGTTCGCAGTGTTGGGCTATTGCTTCGTTTGCTCATTGTCTGCGAGCATATGGGCGTGGTAGTATAATTGTAGAAATGTTAGTAATAGACGCAAGAGGAAATAAATTACATTACCTTGCAGCTCTTTCCCATTAGCGACTCCCAAACCCGCGAACCTCCTAAGAATAGACATACTACTGGAAGAGACGAAACGAGCACAAAACGCGCCGATCTTGCGCCTATGAGTGCTGTCCCACCAAACGGTTCAGTACGCGGACGTTCGGGGGAGGGGGGCTGGTGGGTGTGAGACTGGCTTGTGCTGATGTTGCGGCGCATTGGTCTACCGGCGAGCGGGAATGAGTGTTTGGAGATGGCGCGGACCCTTTGGGCGAAGAAGACGAGCCGGAGCAGGAAACACAGGGCGATGTGGGGACGACGTACAGTCCGAAGCGCTGTAGGTCACGGTGTCGGCCCATCGCTTTGTTTGCTTGTCGTCTTCCGGTGCTGCGGTGTCACCGACGTGGTCGTCTGAGCGTCCTGATGCGATGTGGGGACGGGGACGTGAGCGAATGCGAGGGGAGTCATGGGCCAGGCCATACAGATGCTGTGCGCATTTGGGGTGCGGCGGTGGGCCTATGCGTGTGCAAACACCGTGCAGGGAGGTGAGCGGATGCATGGTGTGATCTGGGGGGTGGTGAGTGAACTGAGAACGGACGAGGGATTCGTCGACTTACTCGTCCAATCGCAGCTCCAAGCTCGATTAGATCATTGATAACGAGCCTGAAAACATTACGGCGCACTGACAGTCGCGGTGGGCGCAGCTGAGGACTTAGAAAAAAAAAAGGAGTTGTGATCATGTGACGAAGAAGCGCGTGACCATGTTCAAACTTGACATCCGAATCGCGTTCTCCCGGACGTACTGTATTCGACTTATTGACGCCGCCAAGTTCCAACAGCTCCCGGCGAGGCAACACCCCTTACTCTGCCGCTACCTCTACGTTCGCCGCCCCGCCGTCCTCGGCGACTGCACCAGCAAGCAAAATACCAGCGCGGACCGTGCATGCGCTCGCCATAACGCCGGTTCGAGCTTTTGCTCAATAGCTGGCACCATAGAAGCGGGCCGCCGTAATCTCCGGTACGTTACCCATCCCTCCCTTTCCTTGTTATGGGTTGACAGGGAAAACTCGCTAATAGGCTTCTCATTCGGTGCTGACACGCGTGTACACCCCTCCAGGGCATGTGCCCGCCCTCACTTGCAGCCGCGCCGCATGCTTTTGACGACTTTGGTACGGCTGCCCCTCATCCGCTCGCACACCCACTGATACAACCCTAGCTAGCACCAGTTCATTTGCGCCCCCTACCGATGTGGCACTAGCGCCCAACCACCACCGTCATGCCCTCGCGCTGCCACCCCACCCTCAGCTGGTGGCTCGACGGGCGGAGTCCCCAGTGCCACCACCGCCACGGTTGTGCTCACAGCTAAAGCGACCAGCCGCCCGAGGCCTTTGCCATCGCCGCCAACCGCCAGCTCCAGTGCTCCCGCAACTGACTCAAGCTCTAGGCGCCTTTGGAAGGGCGACCACCCCTGGTACGTATACCCTAATCTCTGGACCACATGTGTGCTCATTATGACGCATTCAGACTTTAACACAACGGATAGCAAGAAAACGGGCTGCTGCAACCTCTGGTATGTCGCCCCATCCCTCCTCCGCTAACACTTCTCCATCCCATAGCGGCGCCTCCGCTTCGGAGCACAATGTCCCCAGGGCGCCGCATATGGGTGGCGCGCGCACTCGCTCTAGTGCCTTCAAGCTTTTACCCAGCAGCTAGCGAGAAAACGGGCTGCTGTGACCCCAGTATGTTGCCCCTCCCTCTGCTAACGCTTCTCCGCCTCACAGCTTTATCTCTCCCCCAAGCACAATGCCCTGGATTCCCAGTCAACAGGGCACCACGCGTTGCCCCACATCTGTCCTCACTCGTCACCCTGCCCTTGCCGTCCACACTCGCAAGCGCAACGCCAGCGCCCAGATGCCACACCCCCACCACGCATGCCCCCTTGTTCCTAGCGCGGGGTCTATATTATTCACACACCCATTGACGCAACGCCACCGCCCATTCCCGCCACCCTCGCTATATGCCCTCTCTTCCCTCTCTCGTCCCTGGCGCACTTGTCTCACCCCTAGTGCGCTGCTTGCATCGTTCATATACTGACCGCCGTGGCACCTCACGCTTACCACACTAATATGCACTCATCGCGAACCTTGGCAGATTGCGACGCATCTCTCATTGCGCCGGCTGCAATCCACATTAGTCATAAATGTACTGTTAGATAATGGCGAAATAGTATCAGAATTTTGATGATTAGGTGAAATTAGCACTAAGTTTCGATAATTGGAACTTGAGTTTGATAATTAGACGAAATTAGTGCTAAGTTTTGATAATTGGAACTTGAGTTTGATAATTAGACAAAATTAGTGCTAAATTTCGATAATTAGAGATGTAAGTTTGATAATCAGAATCCAAGTTTGATAATTAGATGGAATTATCACGAAATTTTGATAATTAGAGACCAAGTTTGATAATTGGATGAGAGTTTCAGTAATTCAGGGTGATTGGACCCCCCAAAGGCTTAGGTGGTGATATATAACAGGTAAAATGAGCATATGTTCGAACCCTATTATTCCACCTTTCATAATTTGGAGACACAATTAGTGATAATTAGTGTCAATTAGCACCTGGGGGTTGGATATTTAGTGATAAAAACCCATAATGATAATTTTCGATAATTTTTGATAATTGACAGCAGTTATGACTAATTAGGAAATGTAGTTTTTCCTGATGCATCGTGTTAAAAATATCTAACAATAATTGTGACCAGACTGCGGTATCGTTCAGCGCAAATCTCCAAGCAGAACGGCGACTATACCCAACACTTTTAGCCAAATTCGGTCATTGGGAAATCGATAATGATAGACAACTTGTGGCAAATAAGCGGGAGACTCGGCCTGATCATAGATGATACTCACAGACTTGCGACATGAGTATTCCGAGTAACCCATAACCAATTAGATTGCCTATAAGCTAATAGGAGTTGAGAGCAATGTCGCGGCAGCAGAATTAGATGACGCACATATGGACCAACACTATTTGTGATGTCAATGAGGACTTTTGGGTACCAAAGAATGACTCACATGGCTCGAATATTCGAGGGAATTACAATGGGCCCAGAGTCTGCCATTTCTATGTTGTAGGGGCTTGTGGTGGACCATTCTGTCAAGCCCCATCTTAAGAGAGAGCGTCATATACAGGGTCTTCAAGGCCCTACCCTAAGTTTTGGAAAGCTCCAAGCGATAATTCAACTTCATCAACGGCGGCGAAGATCATGATCAGAGCCGAATACCCCCATCCATCTTCATGCTCACCCGCAGGAAGGTCACCTGTCACCAGGATGGGCACTTGACAGTATGGTGAACATGCTTTGTACAATACGATGAGTCCTCATGATCAGAGCCGCAGTGGATAATTTTTTTGGGATGATCAGGTAAGGAATTTGGGCGTCGAGTGTAAGTGTTTGGACTAGGAGGTTATGGAAGCAAAATAATATGCACATAATTTATGGCCCAAACTACCCCAAATTAGCCATGACCGCTCACAAACTGCAGCTGCCCATTACGCATAGGACTATAGGGCGTACAGCACTCCTTCAAGCATCCTACCAACATTTTTTCCTCGTGGTCCATCTGCATCTGGGTCAAAATGGATTTCATCAAGGGTGACGTAGGTTAATTTATTCCTGGATCATTCTTAGTTCACCACCGATCGTTGGCTGGATTCTGCTGGGCCTAGAGAGCTCTAATAGAACGATGATGTACCTTCCTGGCCGGGTATTATTGTATGATTCCGGATCGCTAATATGTCAGTACATGCTCATTTAATAGAATCAATATTAATTCGGTAGGATCAGCGGTGGATAACACATGCGAGTGTCTCTTGTGGCGGGAGTCGCGGGACACAGACGATGCCGTTCTTGTCGCTTGTGTCTTGGCCGCCGAAGCTAGGCTCATTATTGCCCAAATCATACCGATCCAAATGGTCGACTTTCCCGAACGCCACCCCCTCAGGCTCCAAGCGTAAGTTGACAGGAAGGGACTTTAGGGTGGCTCACGCATAACCTCGAAGATGGCCTTTGCCTGCCCAAGACTCCCAAGAAAGGGCAGTGGTGCTAGTCAATATGTTTGTATGTTGTGTAGCACTCTGCCGTGCCATCCTCCAACCTAGAGTACTAATAGGAATTGAGGCCTGGAGAATAGCACATAAGTACCCAGCGATGTGGACGATACTAATCCAACTCGTTGATAATACTGACAAGCATTATCTGAAGCCGGACTTAGCAGCGGGTCCAGATGGCAAACAGCATCTATCCGGCATCGTAGCATTTCACCAAAAAAACGCGATATCATTGATTTGTACATTGGAATACCACCGGGTTTCTATTATCCACCCATGTCCGTAGTGCATATAATCATATTACTAGGCAAAGGATTGAGCAGCGACGCATAAGACCTATGATACCGATCAGTTAAGTAGTGCCCCGAATTATGGCACTGAGCGTACCTCTCCAGGGTAGATATTAGTGCAATCCGCGTCCACATTCGGGTTATTAGTACGGAGGAGATCAAACGTGATACCAGCACCCGCGGTGATGGTGTCACAGCCTTCTCCGGCTTGGATAACGTGGATATTCTGGCAGTCATGACCCACGAGACCAAGGCACAGCACCTAATCGGATATCGAGTTAGGCACATCGTAGCCAAGTGTAGACGGCGCCTTACCTCTCCAACAAAAAGGTTGTCGCAAAGTGTGCTGATTTGGGGGTTCACGGAGGCCAACTGGTACCTATGAGGGGCATTAGATTATGGATGCGATATGGCCAAGATACTAACGTCGACACGTGTTGCGCAGCAGATACTTTATCGCAAACGTCCCCGGACACAACTGTATAGTTACGGGCGCAGTTGGTGGTGACTTGCGCTTGTGCTCCAGCTAGGCATGGAAGTGAGTATGGAGAGGTGAGTTTGGGAGGAAGGATTGAGCTACCGATGAAAATGCTGGAAAAGATAGCGGAGAAAAGCTGGACGAGTGCGAACATGATATCTGGAGGCTATTGGAGAAGAGAGGTGGCTAGTGTTCCCTTGACTGAAGATAAATACTCGCAAGACAAACCGACTTTATACTCTCTACAGGATCCTAAATGGAGCTGCGTACATCTTCAATGACGGCACCCGAGGCTACGTACCGCCGCCATTGGTTAGGTATTGCGAAGCTGCGGTACAATGACTCGGCTTTCAATGAGAAGCAGGGGTGGGCCCATACGGTGCACATTGAGGGTAGCTGGAGGAAACACGTTTGAAGGGGATCGGTTGCCGCCGTGAGTAACGGATCACTATGGAAAAAAAGGTGGATCCTAAATCCAGGGAGTCATAGATGGTGGGTACGGTCTACCACATGAAAATGCGCTACGCGTTTTGACGTGAGTATTGCCCACGTGACATATCCCTTGACTCAACGTGATTTGGATTCTGCGTTTGCATATGTCAATGTCATTTCATTGTCAAAAGCTTGGGAACCGCGACTAAAAAAATCCTAGCCCATGCAGGTGGTTGGACAACCCTTGATACAGAAGCAGAGGGTGGGGTTGCTTATTGAGGATCTTTATGTTCGGATCGTGACTCCGTCTCTAAACTATTTTTAGCACAAGGATCTTCAAATTCCACAGCGGCTGAGTCGGAGCGAAATTGAATATTAGGTAGCCTGAGCCTGTTGCGACAGATGGGGCAAAGATTGGAAGGGTGATTACCCACCGAATGCCTATATTGAGTGACGTTGTTCCCTGAGGTTTGGCCGAACGGAGTGTATAAGAGTCTGGGCGCGAAGTGGTCTGCGAAGCTGAATTTACGACACGGGGAAGTGGTTGGGTCAAATTTTACGCTAGCTGCCACCACTCCCTAGTGAAGGGGAATGTAAGTCCGGTCGTGTGCCGCCATCTGCGACCTGGTTGCCTGATGTACGGTAAGGATGCTGGAAAAATCAGAAATAAGTTAGGGCCAGCCTCGAAATAGACACGCAAAGTGCCTATATCATGACTCTCGTAAAGGCATGGAAGTAACCAGCATTTGGTTCGAGCAGCAATACTAGTACACAGTTGATAGATACCAACAACTCACAAGCTCCGCCAGTAGTGGCCGAGCCCTAGATTCTGCTGAACATGATTCGGCGTACTAAGCGTGGACCGTCCACGCTTGATGAGGTCCTCGCGGCGCGGCGGGTCAAGGTGTGTCCATTTCCACTCGCACAGCAACATAGGGCTGATAGTTTTCAGCTCATGCATCACAAAGCGGCGCGCGAGGCAGCAGCGGGATCCAGCCTGAATGTCCTGTGGAAACTATTAACACCATATCGCAATCATCATGGTAATACAACTCATAGCCAAGGGCTTGCGTCCACGGGAGCGTTGTCATCGAGCTTCCTTGGGAACCTCTTGGGATAAAAATTGTACGGTTCCGGCCAGTATTCTTCGGCATGGTGTATGGAGCAGATATTCAGGATCATGGGGGTGTGGGCTGGTATGCGATATTTTTTCCCAGGCGAGCTATGTATATACTTCGGGGTGTCAGAACAGCGGGGTACGAGCACCGTCTGTGAAGGGTGGTGAGTTGGTATATTTGCTTTTAATTCTTATGCGCACTATCGGTGGATTGATCCGCAGCAATTCGCGATGCATTCATGGAGGAATGGCGTACTGCGGAGATTATCAATGCTCGGATGGTCAGGTCTGGGGGCGGCGATAACTTCCTCGCAGTCCTGGAGCGCAGGGAGTCCCACGAGATAGTATATTGGGGAGAAAATACCAGCTGTGGTGATGTTCTGGGTCAATCTCAGTTAAAGGTGGGAAACTGAGCTACTAACATATCCGGCGATGAAAAACGCGACCATATTGTCGCGAAATTCGATGTCATTTCAGGCTAAATTGATGAGACAGATGAAGCAAAGCAAGATGAGGTGGTCCTACCTCTGCAAGCATGCAGGTTGGTAGGCCAGTTCCCTTACTCTGCTTCTTGCCCTCGAGCAGTTCGAGAAGTTTACTGAGCGGTTCGTCGATTTGGGTATTAACCTTGTGACGGGGGAACCACTCCTCCAAAACCGGGAATACCAGGTACCTGCGCGATGCCAAGGGGCGTCGTCGATGCACAGGGAAGCGGCCTACCGAGGAGAAGCTATCCCTTTCATAACTCAGGTGTAGACGTTCACCAATGGGTTATGCTTGTCTCCGATGGCGTTAAAACTATAGCCCAGAGCAGTCCCCCCCTGCAGCAGTGTTGGAGAAAGCACTTCTGCCAGGTATGGTCGTCCAATAAGATCACATTCTAGTTGTCGACAAAACGCCAGAGGTGCATCCTTTCTGTTGAATGTCAGCGAAGCGGGGATTAAGCGGCTGAAGGTATTTACTAGGCGGATGCGGCTTATTCCACGCGCTGGGGCTCAAGCATGTCCCCCCAAATCTGCGCTATGTATAAGCTGAATGTTGCATAGACGACGGCCATATCTATCTTGGAGTCAGGAACATGAGCGATCCGGTGCTCCATTGCGTATACCAATAGGATCCCTTCCTTCTTATCCCGAGCAAATGGCACGGCTAGACACTTGATACTATGCCTGTCCTCCGGCTCTCCTGGAAGGTAGCTCCAGATGAAAGGCAGGACTAGGACGTATGGAAGGTGCTGCAAGTTTGCAGGGGAGTGAATAAATGGTTTTTGAAAATGAAGACTGAGGGGGTCACAGAAGTTAAGAACACAGCGTAGGCGTGGGCCAAGGATAACGAGTGCCCAACATATTGCAGGATTAGTGAAGGTATTACTGAAAGCGGGTTCGAGAATTCATATGGGTATCTACCGAAGCAATGCGGGAGAATCGGGACATTCTTATGCTCGAATAGGTCGAAATTTCGGTCCAGAAGATAGGCCCTCTAGCCCCCGAGGTTGGTTGTCGACTCAGAGCCCCGGATGCGTGAGTGCAAGAATGAAACGACCAGCCTGGCGCAGTGGCAGGAAGCCAGGCGTTGCACATATTTACCTACAGCCTGATCAGGCCCTCAATGGGAAGAGCCGACGCTTGACGATGTCTATTCCCTCAAATTTCAAAAAAAAAACAAAGGGCGGAAATCAGGCGCATTAGTGCACTATCTCTTCCTCGACTCTTCTTGCCCGACCTTGATGTTGCGCTTCACTACAGCATTGGCCTTGCGCTTCGTCTAGTTAGAATGATTTAAAGCGCGAGATCGGTATCGCAATAGATCAAGTGGGTTTTCTGATCCATCCTACCGTATCGTTCCCCACTTGCACGTTTCCCGGCGCTGCCCACACACTATGTAAAATCCCAAGAGAATCGTCTGGAATTTCGCGGGCAGTGGGATCCAGGTTCCGCAAGGCGTCGATCAAGTTTGTTGGTTCTCAGGCTGAAGAAACATTGCCTGTTTGTCTGATAATCTGCTCACTTTCCATCCACGGATTTCCGTGCCTCAACCAACCATGGATATCTGGATAGCAGACCAATCCTAGTAGGAAGACATGGTTTACCGTTTAAACAGGACCCGGTGCGCGTTTTTGAACGCGAGCAGCAATCACATGCGAAATCTAGGAAAATGAACAGTTTAGTGGGGAGACAGGGCCCGATGATTAATATCATGTACAAGAGCGGGCGCGATGCCCGATTCGGGTTGAACCGTACACGATAATCATACCCCGCGCGCGGAAATACAACGATAACAAAGAAAATGAGGGAATCAAGGCAAGTCGGATCAATCATCTACAGCGTAATCATGGGAAAGACATCTCCACGCTATTCAGTTTCATTGCGAAGGCCCGGCTGCTCCCCTGGCGCTTCCTGAAGACTCGGTAGCTCGGATATAGCCCGATTTTCGTTGAAAAACTCGGCCTCTGATAGGGGTCCCAGTCTGCTGACGTGTGCCGAAAAGATACCGGTGCTGGCGGTCTCATGGAGATTGAGCATGAGCCGGGACATCATAGTAACCGAGATGCTGCCAGTTTTGTTGAGTTTACTGTGCTGTTCGCGTGAATGAAATGATGTCTGGTACGAACTTATTTGAGAAGGTTGAGAGCCCGCCCCGGAGGAACCACTGGAGGCTATTAGTATACGGTGGGCGGGAGGCTCGAATATGATAATCCATACCCCACAAAACTGCAAGGTAACTGAGGAGTGAACAACTGGGGGATCCAAGGTAGGGACACATACATAAAATGTGAAAATGTTCGCAAGGTCGGCCAGAGCCATCACACTATTCCGCTTAGAAATATGGCATTTAGCCCGAGCAGAACACTCACGCGAAATAAATAGCACCTGCGACATATCAGCCCTATTTAGCTCTCCAGGTAAATGATGACACACCGTCTCGAAGCAGGAGCGCGATGATGGGCAGCCGTGTGTGGATTTTTATCTTCCGTCCTGCTTGCCATGTTTTCGCAAGTGTAAGAGCGAAGACCACCAAGTCGTATGCAAACAGTGCCAGCCACCCAGTTGCCAGCCCTGAGGAAAGAGTTAGCTAGAGGTCGCGTTAAGACGATAGTGACTCACGCGTTGAGCTGCAGCAATCACCTGTGGGTTAACAACTAGCGGGCTAGAGAGCACTGGAAAGCGTACGTAGGATATAAGAGCGCGATGTGGCAGCCGGACCGCGGGGCTACTGTGGTCTTTTGGCCATATAGTGCCCACTATCGCAGTGGTGGAGACGTTAGAGCTATCCGAACAGAAAAAAAAGATTTATACAAGAGACACGCCCACAACTGCGGCTCCCAGAATGACCATGCTTCCAAGAACCCGGAGCCGGTGTTCATACAGAGCAAATACCCGCAAGGTCATTAGAACTGGGCGGCGGTTCATTTGGTCAAAATCGGCATGAGGGACAGACAATGCGACCCACGGGGTACTAGGTATTGATTTACCAAAAGGAGAACCTGCCGCGACAGATTGAAGCTCTTGCAACTTTGAGGAAACCATTTGAGAAATCAGTTCAGTGTTGAGAGAAACTTCGAACCTCTGGACAAACAGGCTATTCAATTATATATGTATTGGGAAGGGCAAAAGTAGTACGGACTTCGAGGAGACCGAAATTTGTGACTTGAAACACTGCTACAACAATATTCGCCAAGAACGAGAAGTAACGGTTGGCTAAGAACAGATATGCGCTTGTTTTCTTTGGCCGCCTCCACACATATTTAATCTCCCTATCTGGTTCAGACGTTAGTGCTAACAGACGGGTCAATAAACAGCGGCCCGCACCTATGGTAATGAGGTGGTCGTAGTACAAAAATACTTTTAGCATCAATTGGATGTGAGCTGTGGTTTGGCAATGTCGATAACAGCTCACCAAGAGATAAAAATATAAGGTAGCCATGAATACGGCTACATACAATGAGCGTAAATCCGGCATACAACTTCCAGGGGGTTATACATACAGGTCATTTGCGTCGGATATGCTCATATCCATTGTGGGGCTTTCGATCCCTGGGTGGGATTCGATGCCAGAGCGACGAATCGCGTTGTTTATAAACTACCTGGGAACCAGAATAACCCGAAACGAACATCCAACCGCATGATGATGATCTTTTGAATGTTCGAACCCTCGAGATTTCGCCTGATATCGATCCACTAGCAGGCCCATTTTCCGTGAAGTTACAGCTGCAAGCCACGATGAGTCCGACATACGACGGCATGACTCCCCAGACTAGTTCCGCTCTTGGGGCCTACGAAAACCTCTTATTTTGTTTGAAGGGCTGAGGGACGAAATGAACAACGGCATCTGGAGGGGTTTATGACCCGCAACGGGGTTGGTCCAATCTGATATGTGATACAGATCATGATTGGACTGCCTCAACACTCCTTATGCAACACAATGGTGATAATTTGGCGTGTCGGATGCTATTCCGGTGGATATGACATTGATTGAGCATGTTCTTTTGGATTTTGAGGTGGTCAGAAAGCGAATTTGCTGGTGTAAATAAAGGGGATGACGGGCCACGGCCCGGGATTGATCACATCGAGAATCTCACGTGCCAAATGTGACAATAGCCTCGAAAAGTTGTGTAAATCTACAAGATATTTGCGCAACACTCCAGATGCAATTCTGTTTATCGATTCCCCAGCGATAATCGGTCTCCGATTCATGTCTAGTAAGGAATGGAAAAGTAGATTCATTTTTGAGACCTGAGCCCCTGTCATCTACTCAAAGTTAGTACTCCAGTATCCAAAATGGGGTGTGAGCTGTGTTCAACAGGTACTCGTGAATGAGCGTTACCTTAGATTATATGATCCCCACTCAAAAATTTGCACATGACATTATTCCGTTGTCCTGCAACATTCAAATAGCGCGAGATCAATATCTCAATGGTGTGCAGAGTCCAGACTAAACGGGCTCTGCCTACGGGGTCAATATTGCAGCGGCCAATTGTGATACTCTGCTCCATCTTACCTAATTGCTCTCCACCCACACGTTCCTCGCAAGTCTCTCGCGTGACTTACTAAAAAGTTCAACACCTCCCGCACTCGCGTGGATTTGCTCTCCTCTCATCAGCCGCCACCACTGGGGCTGTGTCGTCCATTATTAACAGCGCAGCTCCAGTTTCAATGGCAAGGATCGAGTACCCGGCGACGTGCGTGCATATGAAGGGGCGTGGCGTGCGTGGAGCGCAATTGTGAATTGGAAAAATAAAGGCGTAATACGGACTGTGGGTGGAATGGGGCGGGGGAATCGGTTGGCTAAATGACGGACGCCGGTTGAATCATGAACGGGATTCGCGGCTTTCCGTCCATCAGTTGTAACCAACCATGGATACCTCAACAGCAGACGCGATGCCCATTTCGGGTTCCTTTGAACCGCTACTTGTCACGGCCCAGGGCGTACACAGCTGATAGTCATACCCCGCAGAAACATAACGGCAATAAGTAATACGAAGAAATCAAGGCAAGTTAAATTTACAGAGCGATCATAAGACGGACATTCCCTCGTTATCTCGTGCTATTTTCCAGGGGCCCCGCTCCTCCAACGTTTTCCTGGAAGCTCGGTAGCTCGGATATAGCCAGACTCTCATTGAAGAATTCAGCCCGCGATATGGGACCCAATGTGCTGATGTGTGCAGAAAAGATACCGACAGTGGCAGTCTCATGGAGATTGAGCATGAGCCGGGACATCATCGTCACCGAGATGCTGCAAACTCCATTGAGTTTGTTGTTCATGTGAATAGTATTTAGCACGAACTTATTCGAGAATGTTGAGAGCCCGCCCCGGAGGAATGGCTAGTGATCATAAGTAACAGTTGGACGAAAGATAATACAATGATCGCACCCCACAAAACTGGGAAATGACGGATGAGCGAATAGCCGAGAGGACCCAGGGTGAGGACACATACATAGAATGTGAGAATGTTGGCGAGGTTGGCCAGAGCCATCACACTATTCCGCTTAGAAATGTGATGTTTGACTGGGCAGGATACTCACGCGAAATATATGGCACCTGCGAGGTATCAGTCTTACTCACCCCTTTAGGTAAATTACAGCATACCGTCTCGAAGCAGGAGAGCGATTATGGGCAGCCGTGTGTGGATTCTAATCTTCCGTGCTGCTTGCCACGTCTTCGCAAGTGTAAGAGCAAAAATGATCGAGTCATATACGAATAATGCCTCCCAAGCGACCGCCAACCCTAATTCAAGTTGGTCAGAGACGTTGTGCCAAGACCATAGTGACTCACGCATTGAGCTACAACGATCATTGGTAGATGAACAACTAGTGGAGGGAGAGGGGGAGGGAAGCGCACGTGTCACCCATAAGCCCGATGTTGCAACCGGACGGCTTCTGGGCTACTATGGTCCGTTGACCGGATAATGCCCACTGTCGGAGTGGTGGAGGTATTAGAGCTATCTGAAAATAACAAAAAAAAAAGATTTATACACCAGTCACGCCCAAAGTGGTGAACCCCAGAAGGAGCATGCCTCCGAGACCGGGACCAACATCCGTATAAAGCGGATACCCGCAAGGTCATTAGAACTGGGCAGCGGCTTATTCGATCGGAAATCGACATCCAGACAGTACAACCCACCAGGTACTAAGAGCCTTTGATTTACCATGAGGAGAAGCTGGCGCGACAGGTTGTAGCTCCTACAACTTCGGGAGGAGCCGCTTAAGAAACTAACTGAGCATTATAGAAACCTCAAACCTCTGGACAAATAAGTCATTCAATTTTATGTTGAGACGGGCGGGAATGGTACGGACTTGGGGGAGGTTGAAATTTGCAACCCGAAATAATGCTGCAACAAGATTCGCTGAAAATGAAAAGTAGCGGTTGGCTAAGAACAAGTATGCGCTTAGCATCTTAGGCCGCTTCCACACATATTTAATCTCTCTGTCTGATTTAGACGTTAGTGCCAGCCAACGACTCAACGAGCCGCCGCCGTACCTATGGTAATGAGGTGGTCGTAGTACAAAATGCTTCCAGTACCAACTGACATGAGCTATGGGCTTAGTACTAGCGGTAACAACGGCTCACCAATGGAAAAGAAGGAAAAGTAGCCATGAAGACGGCTGTATATGATAAACATAAGTTTAGTATACCATTTCCAAGAGATAATACATACATGTCCCGTACGTCGGATACGTTCATTGTGAGGCTCCCAACCCCCAGATGGGTAGGACGACGAATCATACTGCTGTTTATAAACCATTCCTGTTCGGGGACCAGAATAGCTCGAAACGAACAGGTAACTGATGGTGATCTTTGAATATTTGAGCCCTCGAGCCGCCGCTTGATATCAACTCACCGGTAGATCGGAGCCATTCAGCGAAGGTACCGCCGGGTCCGCTAGTCACCACCCGGGCCCATCATACAGTGGCGTGGCTCTCCCATATCAATATACGGAAATCTCCCGCTTCGTTTGGAGGGTTAATGTATGGATTGATAGTGGGTGGTATGATGGCATTTGGTAGGGAAATGATAACTTGCGAAGTAGTCTGATTTGATGTGATTATTATCGGCCCGGTTGCTATGTCCGCTGTTTGTCCAAGTTGACAACATTGATGCCCCAGCCCTCAAACGTCGGAGGTTATAAACAAATATAGATGATTATACCGTAAGATAGTAATCTAGGAAATAGAAGACCCCGGTGGCCGATAATTTGCAAGTACCACGTACTTATATAAGTGGACGCATGCCCATTAAATCGCTAATTTTCACGGTCTAGGGCTGATGACCACACCCCACAAACATACCAACGCCGGGAACAAATAAAATGCGGGGGTCAAGGCAAGTTGGGCATTTCCGTCCTATCTCGTGCTATTTCCTGCGGTCCCGCTCCTCCAACGTGTTCCGGGGAATGCGGGAGCTCGGATAGAACCAAGCTCTCATCAAAATTTTCGGCCCGTGACATGGGACCCAACGTGCTGATGTGCACTGAAAAGATGCCGACACTAGCAGTCTCATGGAGATTGAGCATGAGCCGGGACATCATTGTAACCGAGATGCTGCAAACCCCGTTAAGCTCACTGTTCGTGTGAATGGAATATAGTGCAAACCTATTCGAGAATGTCGAGAGCCCGCCACGGAGGAATGTCTGGTAGTCATTAGTAAACAGTTGGACAAAGGATTCGAATACCATGAGATCGCACCCCACAAAACTGCAAAATGACGATGAGGTGAATGGCTGAGAGGACCCAAGGTGAGGACACATACATAGAATGTGAGAATGTTGGCGAGGTTGGCCAGAGCCATCACACTGTTCTGCTTAGATGCGATGTTTAGTTTGAGAAGGACACTTACGCAAAATAAATAGTACCTGCAAGATGTCAGTTTTATCCATCCCTTTAGGTAAATCATGACATACCGTCTCGAAGCAGGAGTGCGATTATGGGCAGCCGTCCGTGGATTCTTACCTTCCGTCCTGCTTGCCACGTCTTCGCGAGTGTGAAAGCGAAAATCATCGAGTCATATGCAAATACCGCTATCCAGGGGACTACCAGCCCTAACCGAAGAATTGGTCAGATGTCGCGTTGAGACTACAGTGACTCACGTATCGAGCTACAACAATCATTCATGGGCTAACAACTAGTAGAGATAGAGCGAAGAAAGCATACGTGTCATATACATACCCAAAGTGGCAACCAGACAGCTGCTGGGCTACCGCGATTTGTTGGCCGGATAACGCCCACTGTCCACAGTGGTAAAGATGTTAGAGCTGTCCATATAGGAACTTGAAAAGAAAAGATTCATACACCAGTCACGCCCAAATCGGCAGCGCCTACTAGAACGACCATGCTTCCGAAGACCCGAGACCAGCGTCCGTATAGAGCAGATACCCGCAAGGTCATTAGAACTGAGTGGCGGTATATTTGGTCAGAAATTGGCATGAGGGCCAGGCGATGCAACTCACCAAGCACTAAGGATTGATTTACAATAAGGAGAAGCTGGCGTGACAGGTTGTAGCTCTTGCAACTTGGAGGGAGCCATTTGAGAGACTAATTCAGCACTGAGAGAAACCTCGAACCTCTGGAGAGCAAGTCGTTCAACTATATGCTGGGGAGGGCAGGAATGGTACGAACTTGGAGGTCGAAATTTGTGACTTGAAATAATGCTACAACAAGATTCGCCAAGAATGGAACGTAACGGTTGGCTAGGAACAGGTATGCGCTCAGCATCTTTGGCCGCCCCCACACATATTTAATCTCTCTATCTGATTCGGATGTTACATGGTGAGAACAAACGATTCAACAGGCAGTCGGCGCACCTATGGTAATGAGATGGTCGTAGTACAAAAATGCTTCCAACTGACATGAGCTGCAGGTTTATCAGTGGCAACAACAACTCACCTAGGGCGAAACTGAGAAGGTAGTTTGCGAGACGGCTACGGATAATGAGCGTAAGCTTTTATGTCCAGGAGATTGTACGTACATATCTCTTGCGTCGGATGTTGTGGTGTTGGCGTTCATCGTGGGTTTCCCAACCTCCAGGTGGGGTTTGATGCTAGGACGACGAATCATGTTGTTTAAAAACCATTCTTGTCTGAGAACTAGAATAGCTCGAAACTGCGATGATGATCTTTGAATGTTCGAACTGTCACGTGATATCAACTCACCGGCAGAGCCATTCTCAGCAAAGTTCCCGCTATCCGCTGCTTGGGCCCATCAGATCGAAATCTCCTGCTTCGTCTAGAGAGCTGATGGGTAGATTAATAGCAGATCGCTGCGGGTGGTACATATGATGGCATTTGGTGGGGAGATGTCGGCTTGCGAAGTAGTCGGAGTTGGTATGTGATGGGTCGGATTATCGGCCTGGTTGCTATGGTTGCTGCCCGCATTAGACGCCCATGAAAGGCGGTTTGAAGAATCATGTTGATGCCTCGCCCTCGAACGGCGCACATGCTTCCAACCGGATTTCTTCGGGACTTTGACGTCCCGTTCAC
Organism: Infundibulicybe gibba; assembly: GCA_015501065.1. NCBI lineage: Eukaryota > Fungi > Basidiomycota > Agaricomycetes > Agaricales > Omphalinaceae > Infundibulicybe > Infundibulicybe gibba. The sequence continues at coordinate 63,819 of JADNYI010000141.1, read as the reverse complement.
ATCCTCCCTCACAGCGATGTTCTCTGGTGTCGCCAGCTGCCTGATGAATCATATTATTCCTATGCGGCCATGCGGATATATAGTGGGAGAGCGAGTCATTGAGTAGGAATATGAAGGCATCAGAGATATCAAAGATGTTTGTTCTCAAGGCGCGTGTGCTGCATACATTCAAGGAGCGCCTGACTGCATCTGGATACTCCCGTCGTTGGCTTTACCGTAGGTTGGTGCCGTCTGTTTTGCTATTCTAAATTACATTAAATGCTATAGTCGTTTGAGAGCTAATGCCGGTCATGAACTCACCATTTCTAGTGCGGGCCTTCCCTGGTGGGTTTCATGGAGTCAAAGGCGAGGAAGTTGACCTGATCTTGAGTAGCAACCACCAAAATTAACGCGTGATATTTGGACTCGCACTCCACCCCGAGCGTTCGACTAGCACGGTGCAATGAATGCCAGGCGTGACCAATTGGTGAGCATCTGGTTGTGCAAAAATACGCATGCGATAGCTGACGGTATGCCATCTCTCTCCTTTAGACGTCACGCGTCACGAGTTATGTACACTTTGAATCGCTACTTATCATGGTCTAGGGTGCACACAGTCGATGACAATAAATGAAATGGGGGAATCAGCACAAGTTGAATTTACAGAGCGATCATAAGACGGACATTTCCACGCTATCTCGTGCTATTTCTGGGGACCCTGATTCTTCAATATTTTCCTGAAAACTCAGTAGCTCGGATATAGCCAGACTCTCATTGAAGGGCTCGGCTCGCGATATGGGTCCCAATGTGCTGATGTGTACAGAAAAGATACCGACAGTGGCGGTCTCATGGAGATTGAGCATGAGCCGGGACATCATCGTCACCGAGATGCTGCGGGTTTTATTGAGCTTGCTGTTCGCGTGAACAGAATATGGTACAGACCTACCCGAGAATGTTGAGAGCCCGCCCCGGAGGAATGGCTAGTGATCATTAGTAAACAGCTGGGCAAAATATTCGAATACCATGATCATACCCCACAAAACTGCGAAATAGCGGAGAGGTGAATGGCTGAGAGGATCCAAGGCGGAGTACATACATAGAATGTGAGAATGTTGGCGAGGTTGGCCAGAGCCATCACACTGTCCCGCTTAGATACGATGTTTAATCTGAGCAGGACACGTACGCGAAATATATGGCACCTGGGAGACGTCAGTCCTATCCATCACTTTAGGTAAATTCCATCATACCGTCTCGAAGCAGGAGTGCAATTATGGGCAGCCGTGTGTGGATTCTTATCTCCTGTGCTGCTTGCCATGTCTTCACAAGTGTAAGAGTGAAAACCATCGAGTCGTATGCAAACAGCGCCATCCAGACGACTGCCAACCCTAAGCAAAGAGTTGATTAGACGTCGCGTCAAGACCGTGGCGACTCACGTGTTGAGCTACAATGATCATTCATGGATTAACGCCTAGCGGAGGTGGAGGGAAGGAAGCATGCCTATCGTATGAAAGCCCGACGTGGCAACCAGACAATTGCTGGGCCACTGTGGTCCGTTGGCCGAACAACGCCCACTGTTGCAGTAGTGGTAGCGTTAGAGCTATCCGAGCGGAAACAAAGACACGCACACCAGCTATACCTAAAGCGGCAACCCCTAGAACGAGGAGGCTTCCGAAGACCCGGGACCAGCGTCCATATAGAGCAGATACCCGCAAGGTCATTAGAACTGCATGGTGTTTACTTGTCAGAGATAAGTATAAGGACCAGGTGATACGACCCACGACCCACTAGGGATTGATTTATAATAAGGAGAAGTTGCCGTAACAGGCTGTAGCTCTTGCAACTTTGAGCAAGCCATTTGAGCAATGAGCTCAGAATTGGGTGAAACCTCGAACCTCTGAAAAAACAAGTCGTTCAATTATATGTTGAGAAGCGCGGGAATGGTACGGACTTTGAGATCGAAATTTGTGACTTGAAATAATGCTACAATAATATTTGCCGAGAATGAGAAGTAACGGTTGACTAGGAATAGGTATGCGCTTGGCTTCCTATGCCGCCTCCAGATATGCTTAATCTCTCTGTCTGGTTCGGATGTTAGTGCAAATCGATTATTCAACGGGTAGTTGCGTCACCTATGGTGATGAGGTGGTCGTAGTACAGAAATGCTTCCAGCACCGACTGGGTATGAGTTGCGCTCGATACTGGTAGCAATAGCTCACCAAGAGCGAGAGTGAGAAAGCAGCTATTGAGACGGCTACAGATAATGAGCATAATTTTGGTACCCCAAAGATTGTAGTACATACATATCCCTTGCGTCGGATACGTTGGTGTCCATTGTGAAGCTCTCAACCCCCAGATGGAATCGCGCTGTTGTTTATAATCCGTCCTTTGGGAACTAGAATAGCTCGAGACGAGCGTCCAACTGCGCCATGACGATCTTTGAATGTTTGAGCCCTGGAGCTGCCGCCTGATATCAGCCCACCAACAGAGCCACCCAGCGAAGTTACACACGCCAACCACCACTTGGGCACATTACTCCCCACACCAATTCCGGAACATATGAAAACATGATGTTTCGTCTGTACGGCTGGAAGGTTGACAGATGGATCAATAACGGGTAGCGTGATGGCATTTGGCAGGGAGATGTGCGATTTACGAAAGCGGCTGATTTGATGTGATGGTTGCATCATGATCGGCCTGAGTCACTACTATGGGCCGCCTCTAGTGCTGCCCACACTCGCTACCATATCACTTTACATCGTGCAACTTCTTTGCGTCGACCAAATTATCGGCCTCACTCGCGTCAGCCCGATACATAACATCACCAAGCGCCAGCGGGTTCCAGCATTTCTTTCACAATCAAGCCCCCAGGGATGTTAGTATCGTGTTGATGACTATACTTCATTTGCTCTAGCTAGACCCCAAGGCAAGGCGGTCCGTTACCGGAGGCGACATCCAGCGCATGAAAGGCAGCTTGAACAGTCGCATTGGCGTATGACGACATACGCGCCCCAAAACGGCGTACATTCCAATCGGGTGTCTCCAGGACCTTGACACCACCTGGATCCTCCTTTACAGCAATGGTCCCCGATGTGATATCAGCTGTTTGATAAATCCTATCATTCCTATGTGACCCCGAGCGTTTTGTCTTAGTTGGGCTAACATGTGTGGGTAACTACTAACAACAATAATGATTACGTGTGTCGGGTTCTATTCTTGTGGCGATAGGACTTCGGCTTGAACATCCGCGGACCCTCAGCTCTTTAAGTTGAGTTTTGGAATAGTCAGAAAGTTTGGCTCAATCGACAATTGCGCTAGGAACGGGATGATATAAAAGATCCATCGTCATGATGCTGGCGGTCCCATGCAAGTCCCACGGTCGCCAGGCATTCCGAAGCGGTGAGGATCTGAGAATCTGGTAACAGCCGATGGCCCGGGGGTGAGTAAATGGTTCAAGGTGGACACTCGTCATCCTTGGCCCACACATACACTGGGTTCTTGATTTCCGTGGCTACGTTGGTCTTTGTTTTTAACATATCGTAGGATCAACGAAGGCATAATCAGGACCAAGCCTTTTATGGATGATCCACCGAAGCAACACAAGACAATTGGGACACAGAAACACTCCTATGTTTGATAGGTCAAATTTTCGGCCGCGGAAGATAGGCATTCTAGCACTTGAAATTAGTTGTCGACACAGTGCCCTGGGTGGGTGACAGCAAGAATGAAATGCGGGCATTGCAACAAAAGAGGCAGGGGTTTGCGGTCCGTGTTCAGGGAGCCATGCGACCTAGTCGGGGCTGCTTGTTTTGGCTACGCGCGGCCGATTGTAAACCGTGATCAAGGGGGCTGCCGTTTGCAGTAAGGCATTTTGCACTTGTTGCAAGCTTGCAACGCACCTGAGGTGCCGAACTCATCTGGGCTGTTTCGAGTTCTAGCCACAGCGATTCTAGGTTCATCAGGAAAAACTACATTTCATAATTACACATAATAGTCATAATACTGATAATCATGTCAAAGTCATGACTAATTACTGAAACTCGGGCCATAACCGGCCACTCATTAAAAATAGCTAATGACAGCTAATGATCGGCTAATAGCCTGCTAAGAAGCCCATATTTTTTGATAATTGACGCTAATTAGCAGTCAATTATCGTTCACTGACACAACTCCAAGTCTCTAAATTTTGAACTCGGGCGGCCCGAGCCGCCACTCACCTCCATTTGTCGACACCTCCGCCGAGAAAGTTCCAGGAGTGTGGGGAGGCCGAAGCCTGGATTGGCTTCGACGGGATTAGCTATTAACAAATTAAATACTATAACAGCACGTCACCGCCGTCGCGGGTCCTCCACCATCTTTCGCAGCCCATTAACCTACTGTGTAATCCACACCATCTGCCCATCTCCCAATGCAACCACTTCGCCCGCGCCACGCGTCGTCGTCCACAGGGTGCAACGCTGTCGTCTTGGAGCGGTTGGGCATCCACTGAGGCACAGGCATCCTAAATGCTACGCGGGAGCAGGGGCATGAGCAGGGGCCGCGAGCGTGTAGGCATAGTAATATAATCGTAAGAGTGTCAGTAGTGGATGCAAAGGATGAATTATATTACCTTGCGCCCCTTTTCCGCTAATGGCTCTCGAACCCGCGAACCTCCTAAGAATAAACATGCTACTGGCAGAGATGTAGCAAGCACAAAACCTGCCGATCCTGCATTATGAACACCGTCCCGTCAAACGATTCAATACACGAGCGACGGGGGGAGGAGGGGCCAACTCGTTAGCTGAGAGGTTGCGCAGGACCGGGAAAATGTCGCAATACATTAGAAATGGGGGCAGGAATACGCTCTATGTTAAGTAGATATGCGTGTGTTCGGCCAAGTGTGAGGATACGAACCGTACCCCTGCAGCTTGATCAAACGCGCTTCGTAGATTCTAAGGCGAGCGGCGAGTGGTGTTGGACGGCGGCGGTGTGAGTGGAAGCGTAGTCGACAGCGAGGTGATCAGGCTCAGGAGTGGAGGCGAGGATTGGGAAGCGGTATTGGCACTGTTGGCGTGGCTATTGTCACCTGGCTGGCTGGCCTTTGGAACGGGTGACGTAGGAGCCGGCGTGCTGTAGGTCGCGGCGTTGACTTGCTGTTCTCTAGGCTGTTCTGTCATGTCCCCTGGTGCTGAGATGCTGCCGCGTTCATCGCCCTCGAGTGCAGCCATACCATCCAATATCGAAAGTTCCACCACGGAGATCGTAGACAGCAATGACCGACGAATCAAGGCGACCGAGACCGCATGCGAGAGCGGCGGTGGTGGGCTCGTTGATGACCCATAGAACTTCAAGGCTGCAATTTGACCAGCATCTTTTGTGGCTTGTCGCTGAGCATCGTTGAAGTAGGCCGGTACGGTAAAAACGGCATGGCTGAAGGGAGAAAATAATTGAGAATCGATCTCAGTTGTATGAGTCAACGCTTACTTGACTTTGTTGTTGAGGAATTGCTCCGCAGTCTCCTTCATCTTTACCAACGCACGAACACTTGAGGGAGGGGAGGGGTCTGGTGAATATGAGGCTGGCCTGTGGTCGGGAGGTTGCGCATGGTCGGGAAACCTAGATAAGTTGCTGATATTGCTGATGTTGTGGCGCATCGGTCTATCAGCATGCGGGGCGAGCGGGAATGAGGGCAAGGAGATGGCACGGGCTCTTTGGGCAAAGTAGGAGACACGAGGCGATGTGGATGCGACGTACAGGCCGAAGCACTGTAGTTCGCAGTGTTGGGCTATTGCTTCGTTTGCTCATTGTCTGCGAGCATATGGGCGTGGTAGTATAATTGTAGAAATGTTAGTAATAGACGCAAGAGGAAATAAATTACATTACCTTGCAGCTCTTTCCCATTAGCGACTCCCAAACCCGCGAACCTCCTAAGAATAGACATACTACTGGAAGAGACGAAACGAGCACAAAACGCGCCGATCTTGCGCCTATGAGTGCTGTCCCACCAAACGGTTCAGTACGCGGACGTTCGGGGGAGGGGGGCTGGTGGGTGTGAGACTGGCTTGTGCTGATGTTGCGGCGCATTGGTCTACCGGCGAGCGGGAATGAGTGTTTGGAGATGGCGCGGACCCTTTGGGCGAAGAAGACGAGCCGGAGCAGGAAACACAGGGCGATGTGGGGACGACGTACAGTCCGAAGCGCTGTAGGTCACGGTGTCGGCCCATCGCTTTGTTTGCTTGTCGTCTTCCGGTGCTGCGGTGTCACCGACGTGGTCGTCTGAGCGTCCTGATGCGATGTGGGGACGGGGACGTGAGCGAATGCGAGGGGAGTCATGGCCAGGCCATACAGATGCTGTGCGCATTTGGGGTGCGGCGGTGGGCCTATGCGTGTGCAAACACCGTGCAGGGAGGTGAGCGGATGCATGGTGTGATCTGGGGGGTGGTGAGTGAACTGAGAACGGACGAGGGATTCGTCGACTTACTCGTCCAATCGCAGCTCCAAGCTCGATTAGATCATTGATAACGAGCCTGAAAACATTACGGCGCACTGACAGTCGCGGTGGGCGCAGCTGAGGACTTAGAAAAAAAAAAGGAGTTGTGATCATGTGACGAAGAAGCGCGTGACCATGTTCAAACTTGACATCCGAATCGCGTTCTCCCGGACGTACTGTATTCGACTTATTGACGCCGCCAAGTTCCAACAGCTCCCGGCGAGGCAACACCCTTACTCTGCCGCTACCTCTACGTTCGCCGCCCCGCCGTCCTCGGCGACTGCACCAGCAAGCAAAATACCAGCGCGGACCGTGCATGCGCTCGCCATAACGCCGGTTCGAGCTTTTGCTCAATAGCTGGCACCATAGAAGCGGGCCGCCGTAATCTCCGGTACGTTACCCATCCCTCCCTTTCCTTGTTATGGGTTGACAGGGAAAACTCGCTAATAGGCTTCTCATTCGGTGCTGACACGCGTGTACACCCCTCCAGGGCATGTGCCCGCCCTCACTTGCAGCCGCGCCGCATGCTTTTGACGACTTTGGTACGGCTGCCCCTCATCCGCTCGCACACCCACTGATACAACCCTAGCTAGCACCAGTTCATTTGCGCCCCCTACCGATGTGGCACTAGCGCCCAACCACCACCGTCATGCCCTCGCGCTGCCACCCCACCCTCAGCTGGTGGCTCGACGGGCGGAGTCCCCAGTGCCACCACCGCCACGGTTGTGCTCACAGCTAAAGCGACCAGCCGCCCGAGGCCTTTGCCATCGCCGCCAACCGCCAGCTCCAGTGCTCCCGCAACTGACTCAAGCTCTAGGCGCCTTTGGAAGGGCGACCACCCCTGGTACGTATACCCTAATCTCTGGACCACATGTGTGCTCATTATGACGCATTCAGACTTTAACACAACGGATAGCAAGAAAACGGGCTGCTGCAACCTCTGGTATGTCGCCCCATCCCTCCTCCGCTAACACTTCTCCATCCCATAGCGGCGCCTCCGCTTCGGAGCACAATGTCCCCAGGGCGCCGCATATGGGTGGCGCGCGCACTCGCTCTAGTGCCTTCAAGCTTTTACCCAGCAGCTAGCGAGAAAACGGGCTGCTGTGACCCCAGTATGTTGCCCCCTCCCTCTGCTAACGCTTCTCCGCCTCACAGCTTTATCTCTCCCCCAAGCACAATGCCCTGGATTCCCAGTCAACAGGGCACCACGCGTTGCCCCACATCTGTCCTCACTCGTCACCCTGCCCTTGCCGTCCACACTCGCAAGCGCAACGCCAGCGCCCAGATGCCACACCCCCACCACGCATGCCCCCTTGTTCCTAGCGCGGGGTCTATATTATTCACACACCCATTGACGCAACGCCACCGCCCATTCCCGCCACCCTCGCTATATGCCCTCTCTTCCCTCTCTCGTCCCTGGCGCACTTGTCTCACCCCTAGTGCGCTGCTTGCATCGTTCATATACTGACCGCCGTGGCACCTCACGCTTACCACACTAATATGCACTCATCGCGAACCTTGGCAGATTGCGACGCATCTCTCATTGCGCCGGCTGCAATCCACATTAGTCATAAATGTACTGTTAGATAATGGCGAAATAGTATCAGAATTTTGATGATTAGGTGAAATTAGCACTAAGTTTCGATAATTGGAACTTGAGTTTGATAATTAGACGAAATTAGTGCTAAGTTTTGATAATTGGAACTTGAGTTTGATAATTAGACAAAATTAGTGCTAAATTTCGATAATTAGAGATGTAAGTTTGATAATCAGAATCCAAGTTTGATAATTAGATGGAATTATCACGAAATTTTGATAATTAGAGACCAAGTTTGATAATTGGATGAGAGTTTCAGTAATTCAGGGTGATTGGACCCCCCAAAGGCTTAGGTGGTGATATATAACAGGTAAAATGAGCATATGTTCGAACCCTATTATTCCACCTTTCATAATTTGGAGACACAATTAGTGATAATTAGTGTCAATTAGCACCTGGGGGTTGGATATTTAGTGATAAAAACCCATAATGATAATTTTCGATAATTTTTGATAATTGACAGCAGTTATGACTAATTAGGAAATGTAGTTTTTCCTGATGTTTGCTCAGCGATTTGATCAATAATCCCCAAACACGAACATTCGGCCCGCTATATGTAATGCATCATTTATTCCTTTCCAGGCGCGCGGTCCTGCGAGACGGCGGTGCTTCCCGTGAGTCCGCGGCCTAACACCCAACCTTCCGTCCTGATCGCCCAATGAAAGATCGAATGGGTATGATTGCTCGCAAGAGGCACTACAGGGCCAATGAAATTTCGAGCGGCGTAACGAGCAAAAGATTCCGTTTTGGTATCCCATGGGCCATAACCCTATGTATCATAGATGTCTTTTTTGTTTGATGGAGGCCGAGATTTAACATACCTTTGTTTGCATTCACATCGTGACTAGCAATCCTTCACCCCTTCACCTGACTGTTTCCGCTCTTGGACAACTTCTAAGAAGGCACCAAGCTGGGCATCCCTCCTTGGAGAGTTTTTTTCGGATAAGATAAGCGGGCGATGCTCAAACCAGCAGGAAAGGAGGAGAGACGGAAATAAAGATACAAAGAGTAATTGTAAATACTATTTCCGGGGTTTGGGAAAGAACCTTCGTGAAATCTTCTTCCAAAAAAGGAAATGAGTTGAAAAGGGAAATAGGGGAATTCACAGTGCAGATTATTTTACGGATTAAGTGTGGATTAAAGTGTGGATTAAAAGTTTTGGCCCTTGAAAAATTTAATCCGCACATTAATCCGTGATTTAATCAGGATAATCACGCACTGTGAATTCCCCTAATGACTGGGAGAATGGGAAGCGCGCAAGGAGTTCTTCTTGATTGCTGAGTGAAAACCCATTCTCGCAGGGGAAAGAAGAAAGAGGCGAAGGTTCTGAGTGTCTGAGGAAGTCTGAGAGGATAGCGGCGGGTGGAGCGCCGGAATCCGGACTATATCAAACACTGGCGGTTCTGACAGAAGGGAGGCAGGTGGGCGAGAAAAAGCGCTGAAGGCGCAATATGTACAGGACGATATGGAGGAGCGACTGATAAGAAGGAGCGACTGAACAGAGGCACGTGGAGTGCAGAGACCCAGCGGGCGTGGGAAGGCAGATAATGTGCTATCAATCAATCACGCCCAAAACTTATCTTTAATCTTATCCTCAGATAAGCCTGACGCGAGGCACGAGCGGCTCAGGCTTATCGCGGAATAAATTCAAATTCATTCCATGGTTGTTTTGACTGGTTTGCTGGTGCGGTCACCATCGATTCCAAACATTTGGCTTGCCTATTCCTTTCAGCTACTGTGGGTTCTAAACGCTATCATACTCCGTCGCTACCCAGCTCAACTCAAATTATGAGGCGGGTACAGGGCTTAAAACTAGGCGCATTGCTTTGTAAACCCCTTGCGATGTCCTGTATTGATAGCATAGTTACACGATCAGTGGCAAGGGTCCTGCACCTGGCAGCATGCGTGCATATGAGGAGGCGTGGCGTACGTGTAAATAGTGTAGCGCGTAAATAGTGTAGCTGTGGTTTATCAAAACAAAGGCGGAGTGTGAGCCGTGGGCGTGGGCGGGCGACGTTGCTCAAGGAATGGGGGGAAGCTTGCCGCCAGCCGAATTATGAGTGAGAGAGATTACCGGGACATTGAGGCCCTACGGTTCACACACAGACTAACTCCGAGCAGGCGGCGAGCAGGATCTGTGCTTGGGGCATCAACACCACGTTCCATCCATCTTGTCGACTAGATTCCGTGATCGGATGAGCGCCGATAAGGGTCGCTGGTCCTCAGGCTGAAAAAACATATACTCATACACTTTCTGTCCACAGTTTCCCTGCCCCACGGATACCGGGACAGCGGCTTGAGCACCAGTGCTGACAAGTACAGGATTTCCAGGCTGTTCCGCACACAGGTAGCTTCGAACCCAGTGGATGATGTAATCTCAATGCATCGAACCTACGCATGGCTATAAGTCACTTGAGCTTCGTGGGCGGTCTTGAAAGCAAGCGTAAAAGAGGGGATTCGCATATCATGTATGAAAGCGGACATGATGCCCAATTCGAGTTATGTACAATCTTGAATCGCTGGTTGTCACGGCCTAGGGTGGACACGGCCGACACGCCGAGATGATTATACCCTGCGGGAGTGCTATGTAACGACAACAAATAATATGAGGGAATCAACGCGAGCTGAACCATCTACAGGGCAACCGTATGTATGGGACGAAAATTTCCACGCTATCTCGCGCTATTTTCCTGGGGCACCGCTCCTCCAGCGCTTTCCTGAAAAGCCAGTAGCTCGGATATAGCCAGGCTCTCATTGAAGAACTCAGGCCGCGATATGGGTCCCAATGCGCTGACGCCAGAGAAGATGCCGATACTAGCAGTCTCATGGAGATTGAGCATGAGCCGGGACGTCATCGTAACCGAGATACTACAAATTTCGTTGAGCCCACGGTGTGTATAAATGATATCGAAATACGAACCTACTCGCGAATGTCGAGAGCCCGCCCTGGAGGAAAGGCTGATGGTCATTGGTAAAATGGACGCAAGACTCTAATACAATGATCATACCCCACAAAACTGGGAAATGACGGATGAGTGAATAGCCGGGAGGATCCAAGGCGGGACACATACAAAGAATGTGAGAATGTTGGCGAGGTTGGCCAGAGCCATCACACTATCCCGCTTAGAAATGTGATGTTTGATTGAGCAGGACACTCACGCGAAATATATGGCCCCTGCAAGATGTCAGCCCTATCCACCCCTTTAGTTAAATTACAGCATACCGTCTCGAAGCAGGAGAGCGATTATGGGCAGCCGTGTGTGGATTCTGATCTTCCGTGCTGCTTGCCACGTCTTCGCAAGTGTAAGAGCGAAAATGATCGAGTCGTACGCGAACACCACCGCCCAGACGACTGCCAACCCTAGATAAAATGGGTCAGTCAGAGACCATGTTGAGATCACGGTGACTCACGCATTGAACTACAACAATCATTCATGGATTAACGACAAACAGAAGTGGAGAGGGAGAAGGAAGCATACGTGTCACGTTCAAGCCCGATGTGGCAACCAGACAATTTCGGGGCTACTGTGGTCTGTTGGCCGAATAATGCCCACTGTAGTAGTAGTGGTGTTAGAGACACCCCAGTGGAAACAAAAGATTTATACACCAGTCACGCCCAAACTGACAACCCCTAGAATAACCATTCCTCCAAGCACCCGAGACCAGCAGCCATATAGGGCGGATACCCGCAATGTCATTATAACTGAGTGGCGGTTTACTTGTTAGAAATCGGCATGAGAGCCAGGCGATACGACGCACGAGGTACCAAGGATTGATTTACAATAAGGAAAAGCTGTCGCGACAGGTTGTATCTCTTGCAACTTTGGGGAAGCCACTTGAGAAATTAGTTTGGCGTTGGGAGAAATCTCGAACCTCTAGACAAGCAAGTCGTTCAATTATGTCCTGAGAAGGGCGGGAATAGTACGAACTTGAAGGAGGTTGAAATTTATGACCTGAAACAATACTACGACAATATTCGCCAAGAATGAGAAGTAACGGTTGGCCAAGAACAGGTATGCGCTCAGCATCTTAGGCCGCCCCCACACATATTTAATCTCTCTGTCTGATCCAGATATTGCTCGGTGCGAATGAATGATTCAACAGGCAGTTGGCGCACCTATGGTAATGAGGTGGTCGTAGTACAAAAATACTTCCAACACCAACTGGGTGTGAGCTGTGAGCTTACCAGTGGCAACAACAACTCACCGAGGGCAAAACCGAGGAGGTAGTTATCGAGACGGCTACAGATAATGAGCATAAGTTTTGTATCTAGGAGATTGTACATACATATCCCATGCGTCGGATATGGCAGTCACGGTGTCCATGGTGGGGTGAGTTTCGATGCGAGAGCAACAAATTATGCTCTTGTTTATAAATGATTCCTGCTTGAGAAGAATAGCCCGAAACGGGCATCTAACTACGATGGTGATTATTGAGTGTTCAAGTCCTTGATTTGATGTCGACTCACTGACAGAGCCATTCCGTAAAACTACACCTGCTGGCCATCGCTTGGGCGCATCATACAATATCATGACTCCCTACACCCATTTCAGGACATACGATGGTCTCCTGCTTCGTTTGGAGGGCTGGAAAATGTATCGGTAACAGATGATGACAATTCGTCATGATCTACAAAGTAGGATTAGGTATGTGACAGTCGGATCGCGATCGGCCCGAGTTGCTATAGGCCACCTCAACACTGCCCGTATGTATGAAAGGCAGCTTGAAGGATCGCGCTGATGCATGGTGACATGTCTGCCGCCGAACAGCATACATTCCAACCAGGGGTTTACAGGACCATGGCACAACACTTACATCCGCCCTCACAACAATGTCACTGCTCAAACAGCTTGATGAGTCATATCATTCCTACGCGACCCCAGGCACTTTTGTTTACGTTTGGATAACGGTGGGCAACAGCAACTTTGCTTTCGTGGGTCGTTACAACACTTCCTGAGCATCGGCAGATCTTCAGCTCTTTGAGCTGAGTTTCGGAATGGCGAAAAAGTCCGGCTTATTCGATAATTGTGCTAGGGGCGGGACGAGATAAAACGATATAAATAAATCTGACCATCGTCATGATGCTGGCAGTCTCGCGGCGCCCCAAGGTGAAGATTCGGGAATCTGATAATAGCAAATGTCCGGGGGTGAGTAAATGCACAGTTCAAAAAGACAAGGACAGAGACCGAGAACCTGCCATGGGCGCAGGCCAAGGACCCTAACGACGCCCAACATATCAACGAAGGCATTGTTGACACACAGCGTCTAAAAGCGATACATATGGTTGATTCACCAAAGCAATCGGGACACAGAATGCTCCTATGTTTGAACAGGTCGAATTTTCGGCCGCGGAAGATAGGCAATCACTACGTATATAAAGCCAAGGGCATTTCGAGTCTCCTCTAACCAGCCCATATATTGAGGATCTCATTTTTTGCTTGATTGAGGTTGAGACTCGACACACCTTCGAGCCGCAGTCACTAGTAATCGATTAATCTCCCACCTCACCGCCTGGCTGGTTCTGCTCTTGGATAACTTTTAAGAAGGCGTCAAGCTGGGCACATATCGGTCGAGTTTTTTCTTTGTTTCGGAGTCAGTTACTCTGGGCTGTGCTAGTATTTGTTGGTGTATGGTGCCGGGGATGTCATCAATGGTTCCAAACATTATTGACTTTAGTATGTTCCAATATCTACCCATCATCGATTCCGAATACTACCATTGCTACCCGGCTTGATTCAAGTTAGAACAGCTACTCTAATAAGTTTAGCGCACAACCCGATGAACAAGCACCTGTGCATGAATCCCGACATGACCAAGGAGATAAGAGCACCCATAGGGTAAAAAACGAGTTCGAAACTATATATGCAACCTTCCATGTATGGAACTATGCGTGAGCCCACTCCTAGGTTTTGGATTCGCATTCGTATATATATTTACGTTGACTTTTACATTAAGCTTCTATTCGCCCACGTCCACGTCCACGTCCCCCTCACATCCACTCCTGCACATCACCCGCCCTCTCAACAACCAGGGACCGACTGGCCAAATGCCTTTGCCTATCCGCGGGCTGGCGTTCCATGGGAATTTGCGGGAGAGCGGCTTGGGAGGTCTTCCACACGTTTACCATTGAGTAAATACCAAAATCCCATGTTCGTATCCGTTTATATTCTCCAGATTTGAATTAGATTGGGAAGCACATGCCGACTAACATGGCGTGTTGAATGGCTCAAATTAAATTCCTACTCTACCTATCGCGCCATCACCCTACGCATTGGTTGGATTGGACTAAACATCCAAATGGTGAATAGTAGCGGAGGGGGTCAGGATGCTCATGGTCCCCATAATAATGAGTTGATGGATCCATATGTAATTGTGAACAATCCAGCGAAAACCTCGTGAACGTGCAGAAGAATTTGCAGGAGTACAAGCGGATGCCGTTAAGGGGGAAGCGGCGACAACAATTGACAGCGCCACTCCCGTTGCGGGTCGACAAGTTTGTGCAATGGCAGTGGGCGTTGATGCTGGGGTTGAAACTAGTGTCGTCATTGGGCTCAGTGCCTGAGAGGAGCAAGGCGACTTGTCAAAACACGGTACTGTGAGTTCTATGTAGGGCCGATATATATGACACTGATGGCAACATTCAACAGCTGTGGGGATGCTTGGTGTTACTTGACGAGATGTGCACTCGCATGCAGATATACAGCAGGAGAGCGAGTCGTTAGGCGGGAATGTGAGGGCATCAGAGATGTTAGGAATGTTTGTTTTCAATAAACACGCTGCGGAGCTACATACGCTCAACAGCTTGACGTCTGGACACCTCGTCGTTGGCTTCTAACTTGGACTGGTGTCGTCCATTTCGCTGTTAGTCGATTATATTGGGTGCTATAGTCGTTCGGGAGACAGAGCCAGCCATCAACTCACCATGCGTGGCGCGGGCCTTCCCTGGTGGTTTTCACGGAGTGAAAGCTGAGGAACCCGATCTTAGGTGGCAACCGTCAAAATTAGCGCGTGACGTTTGAACTTGCGTTCCACCCCAACATGTTCGACTGACATGGCGCAATGAACCTCAGGCGGGGACTGATGTGGGTGAGCATCTGGCTGTGCACGATATGCGTGCGATTGCTGACGGTACAACATTTCTCCCCTTCAGGCGCTACGACCTCAGTTGCTCAGCACACAACTTCCTACTCATCAAATTTTGAATCCAACGAATCATTCCCATGTATTATTATATGATGAAAAGAACCATGGTTACCAACTTCCAAGATCTATTGGCAACTCCGACTGACATGTATCGGCATGGAAGAGTAGAATTGGTCAAAGTCGAATGCTCTGCTTCTTACTATTTCTGGATATTCACTGTGTGCTAGTAAGGTCGGAATGGAGCCGAGCCGCTCATGATGTGATTGACGCTCTGGGATTTCCCGGGCTTACATGCAGTTCGTGAGTATATTTATGGAGCATCGTGATTTTACATCCCCTCACATTATGGACAGTACCAATTCAGCCGACTCAGTAACTAACTCGAGCAATTTGGCACGGGTAGACCAGCCAGAACTGGCCACCCAGGCTGAGGAAGAGGTGACTTCTACTGGGCCTTCTCTCCTTGCTTCCGTGCCCGTTGTCGAAGCCGAAGCCGAAGCAAGTCTCAGGTCCTCTCCCTCTACCGGGGCTAGTAACTCAAAACGGATTCCGTCGGCTCCAGTAAGTGCTCAACCACAGTTTGATTTACCAAACCGAAGTTTTCAACAAACTGTGTTTTCCCAGCAACCCTCCCGGGTCTGGCGTTCTGGCGGTCCCTACTATCCATCGCCTCATCGCGACGGAAATCATTGGAAAAAAGTGTATATGAAGGCAGACCAATTTGATAAGGACTTCTGTGGCGGGTGGAATAGCGAGATCGATTCACTCCTCACCTTCGTACGTTTATAGGCTGGTATGCGTCATATCTGTACTGACTTCAATGGATAAGGCTGGTCTGTTTTCCGCTGTCGTCACCGCGTTCACAATTGAATCATACAAATTACTGCAAACCGATCCCCAGGACATAACCAACCACGTTTTGTTAAACTTGTCCGCCCAGATCATGGGGAGAAACTCCACTACGCTGCTACACAAGACATTTACCCCCTCCGCATCCTCCCTCCGCATCAATGTGCTCTGGTTCTTGAGCTTGACATTTAGTCTCACTTCTGGATTGGTTGGAATTCTGTGCAAGCAATGGCTCCGGCACTACGAACAGGATGTCTTCAAACCCCCGAGGGAGGCATTAGCCATGCGCCAATTTCGGTATGAAGCATTCTTGCGGTGCAGGGTTATGGAGATCCTTAGCGCCCTTCCTGTCCTTCTGGGGTTGGGCCTCATCCTCTTCTTCGTCGGGCTTATTGACTTTCTACGCAGTCTTAGTGCGATAGTCTCGATTCCTGTTACAATATTGATCGGGGCTACTTTCGCCTTTCTTGTGATTACGACCTTAGCACCCGCCTTCCAATATGCCGCTGCCCACGGGCCCCGTTATGTTCGTTGCTGGTACAAGTTTCATCCTCCCCTGTTTGCGTTCAAGTCACCACAGTCGCTAGCGATCCTCCATCTTGTCACCTGGTTGTATCCGCTCTCGACCAGCCTGAAGGTGCCAAATTGGGCATCCTTGGAGCTCAGGTTCTTCTCCGAATCATTTGTACTTAAAGTCTACACTGGACGTGCGCTTACCTGGCTCGATGAAACTTACTCGCACAGCCAGGACATAGTGCACCAGATATGTCTTTGCCTGCAGGATGTTGCTGAGGACTCTAACGTCGTAGTTGAAGACATAGGTGAATATAGGTTACAAGACATAGTCAAGGAGCGGTCCAGTGCTGCAGTAATCAACTTGCTTTTCAACGCAACACGGCACCACCACAGAGCCACCCTAGCCGAGGGCCGCACCAGGCGTGATATCATCGCCACGAAGTATCTGTGTTCGTCAACTATAGGGGATCAGTATTTCGCTGCCTTGGAGCATTTGATACGCGCCTTGAATTCCTCCCACCACAAAATATCTTCACTAGAATCATTCGACAGAATATTTCGTCTGCTCTCCCTCCAAGCAAACGGCTATCCAGTGGAACAAGCGCAAGAGCTGATTTGGCAAAGGGCGATCCTTTTCCGGAACCTTTTGTCAGAGGGGCGATGGGGAAACTCAACCGGAATCTCCATGGAGGTGCAGAACATATTTGAGAATCTGGAAGCATTCACCGACGAGGACCTCAATTCCATTTTTAACGCACTATGTGCATGGATAAATCAGCTTCCCCGAGATGCAGAACTGCCTAGCCACTGCTGGACAACCTTGACTTCCATACTGGAACCCCATAGACTCGATGAAGCGCTTCGGCATCGCCCACCCGTCCACAACCTTATGGCCTTCCTGGATTCGCGGTTGCAAATGGGCGACGGTGTCAAGTATTTGTGCAGTGTATGGTATTACTATGGTAAGGAGGGATTTGATTCGTTTTTCAAGGCGCTATACGCATGGATCGAGCGGAACCCCCAGGATACGCAGTCGTTCATTAATTGCTGGACATTGTTGACAACCATCGATTCTCGGCACCTTCGGGGGGTGCGCCGTCGCCAGCAATCTTTCCGTGATTTCGAGGCCTTCCTAGAGGCGCAGATTTCAGGGGATGGGGGTGCTACCAAATAGGACCTCGTCATTCACAACCAGTGATATATATACCGTCTGGATTAACTAAGACCGCGGTTGAATAGACGCTATCGCGACTCAGATACAAACTAGCCTTCACGAAGATGACAAGCTCGAGCAATTCAAAACTACGTTTACATCCTCGCCTCTACGCCAATATCTTAGTATGGTGTAATAAACCCCAAAGACCAGTGCGTGATTGTTGTTATCCTTGGATGTTTCGCACAACGCAGCCGCGGGGCGGAGGGTTTATCCAACGTGGCTCTTCGGAAATGTCTTGGCAGGTCGTCATTCTTGGAGACGGCGTCTAGATACAACATGTGGTGGGGGGTGAATACGTTTTGGAACGCGCACCCTCTGGTGCTCATCCATTTCCAGTACCTTACCAAAAAGGTCAATCGATTCAAGGCCCTGGCAAGGCGCGCGGTGGGCTGGGAAACTTCAATGGATCGAATCTTGAATTCTGAACCCCGAACTCCCTGTGAATCACAAGCACCTGGGAGATCGAACACAGTGACACACAAAGCGTATTTCTCCCTCCCGCAGTGGTGCTACTTGGAATGATGTCCAAGCAGTGACGCCGGCACGACCACTGCGATGCTCTGCAGGTACCTACATCCTTCAAGAGCTTACGTTCGACACACTGATGATAACCTGATCACTTTCTGCCCACGGTTTTCTCCATTGGTGGTAGCACCATAGGCACCTGGATAGCGGCTTGAGCATCAATGCTGGCAGCGAGTACCGGGTGTCTTGGACTGTTCCGTACGCACACGGTACAAGCAGCTTCGGATCCGGCGAGTGCTGTGATCTCTTGGTGCATCAAACCATGTGTGGCTTGACTCACTTGAGCTTCATAAACTGGTCCTAAAAGGAAGGGTAGAAGTGGGGATTCGTATATTACCTATGAAAGCGGACGCGATGCCCGAATCGAGCTATGTACAATATTGAATTGCTGCTGAGTTGTCACGGCCTAGGGTATACACAGCCGATGCGTTGGGATGAACATACCCCGTAGGAGTACTAACGACAATAAATAAAATGAGGGGTTCAACGCAAGCTGAATCGATTATAGACAGGGCAACCATAGAATGGGCGCCCCCACGCTATCTCGTGCTATTTTCTGGGGGCTCCGCTCCTCCGATGCTTTCCTGCGTCCTTGGTAGTAGCTCGGATATAGCCAGACTCTCGTCGAGACACTCAGCCCGCGGCATGGGACCCAACGTGCCGATGTGTGTAGAAAAGATACCGATAGTGGCAGTCTCATGTAGATTGAGCATGAACCGGGATATCATCGTAACTGAGATGCTGCAAGCTTGATTGAGTTCATTGTTCGTATAAGTGGCATCTAATACGAACCTACCCGCGAATGTCGAGAGCCCGCCCCGGAGGAACGGCTGATAGCCATTAGTAAACAACTAGACGAAAGACTCGAATACGATGATCGTACCCCACAAAACTGCGAAATGATGGAGGAGTGAATAGCTAAGAGGGATACAAGATGGCGGCACGCACATAAAATGTGAGAATATTCGCAAGGTTGGCCAAGGCCATCACACTACTCTGCTTAGAAGGATGACATTTAACCTGAGCGGGTCACTCACGCGAAATAAATGGAACCTGCAATATGTCGGTCCTATTCAACCCTCGAGGTAAATTATGGCTCACCGTCTCGAAGCAGGAGTGCGACTATGGGCAGCCGTGGGCGTATTTGGATCTTCCGTCCTGCTTGCCACGTCTTCACGAGTGTAAGCACGAAAACTATCGAGTCGTATGCGAACAGCGCCACCCAGGCGGCTGCCAACCCTAAGCAAAAGTTGGTCAGAGGTCGTATCAAGGTCTTAGTGACCCACGCGTTGAGCTACAGTAATCATTCATGGATCAACAACTAACGGAGAGGGCTGAGGGAGAGAAGCGTACGTGTCATGTGAAATTCCGATGTGACAACCTGACAATTTCTGAGCTACTTTGGTCTTTTGGCCGAATAATGTCCACTGTCGCGGTGGTGGTAGTGTTAGAGCTATCCGAGTGGAAGCAAAATATATGTACACCAGCCACGCCTGCAACGCCACCCCCAGAATGAGCATGCTTCCGAAGACCCGGGACCAGCATCCATACAGAGCGGATACCCGCAAGATCATTAGAACTGAGTGGCGGTTTATTTGGTCAAAAATTGGCACGAGGGCCAGGGGACATGACCCACCAGGTACTAAGATTTGATTTATCGCAAGGAGAAGCTGCCGTGACAGATTGTAGCTCTTGCAGCTTTGGGGGAGCTATTTGAGAAACTGATTCAAGCATTGAGAAAAACCTCGAACCTCTGGACAAGCTATTCAATGATGTGTTGAGAAGGGCAGGGATGGTACGGACTTGGAGGTGGTTGAAATTTGTGACTTGAAACACTGCTACAACAATATTCGCCGAGAATGAGAAGTAACGGTTGGCTAAGAACATATATGCGCTCGGCGTCTTAGGCCGCCTCCATATATATTTAATCTCCCTGTCTGATTCAGACGTCAGTGCCAGTCAACGATTCAATGAGCAATTGCCGCACCAATGGTAATGAGGTGGTCGTAGTATAAGAATGCTTCAGCATCAACTGGACGTGAGCTGGGGCTCCCAGTCTACTGGTGATTACAACAACTCACCAATAGAAAAAAAGGAAAAGTAGCCATGAAGACGACTGTATATGATGAGCATGAGCTTCGTGTGCAGCTTTCAGGAAATAATACATACATATCCCATGCGTCGGCTACGCTGATGTCCATTGCAGGCCCCTCCCAACCCCTGGGTGGGTTTTGATGCCAGAGCAACGGCTCACGAATGACGCTGTTGTTTATAACCCATTAGGCTTCCTGTTTGAAAACTAGAATAACTCGAATCGAACACCTAATCGGGTCATGATGATCTTTAAGTGTTCAAAGTTCGAACCCTCAAGCCTCGAGCTGTCGCCTGCCAGTATCAATTCACTGGCAGAGTTATCCAGCCTGAACGAGTTATGTACATCTGCCAGCCACTGCTTGGGCCCATCACATAATGTCATGACCCCTCACACCAATTTTGCCCCAGGATATGCAGAAATGTCGTGTTTCGTTTGTACAGCACTAATCCAGCTTGGGAGGGGTTGACAGATGGATCAATACCAGGTGGCACGATGATGGCTCGGCAGAGATGTATGATTTACGAAGCAGCTTACATAAAGCAATTCGATTTGATATGTGATGGCCGGATCATGGTGAGCCCGAGTTGCTATATATATGGGCCACCCCAGCACTGCTCGCATCCACCTGCGCTGCAGGCTGCGCGTGGACGGCAGCTTGGAGGATCGCGTCGATGTGTGACGACAGGCCCTGCGCACCAATGGCGCACTTCCTCTCACCGGGTGTCTACAGGACTTTGACACGCTATTTACTTATATCCACCTTCACAACAGTACTCCCGGACCCGGTGTCACCAGCTGATGAATCATATCATTCTTATGTCCTGTGTGACCTCGGGCGCTTCGTCCAAGTTTGACAAACGTGTGTGGGCAGCAACAATGATAAGGATTCGGCGTGTCGGATTCTATTTCTGTGGGTACAGCACTTAGCTTCAGTTCTTCAAGTTGAATTTTGGAATAGTCAAAAAGTTTTGGCCTATTCGATAAGGGCGCTAGGGGCGGGACGGTATAAATGATCCATCGTAAGGCTGACAGTCTCGTGGCCGCCAGGCACTCCAAAGCGATGAGAATCCGAGGATCAGCCGATGGTCAGAGGTTGGCCTGATCCGTCGAATAACAATAAATAAAATGAAGGAATCAACGCAAGTTGCATCAACCATCTACAGCCTCCAGGGCAATCATAGAACAGACATCACCATGCTATCTCGTTCTATTTTCCGGGGCCCCCGCTCCTTCAACATTTTCCTGAAAACTCAGTAGCTCAGATATAGCCAGACTCTCATCGAGAAACTCGGCCTGCGATAGTGCGGGACCCAATGTACTGATAGGTCCCGAAAAGATGCCGACAGTGGCAGTCTCGTGGAGATTGAGCATGAGCCGAGACATCATCGTGACCGAGATACTACAAATTTCATTGAGCTCGCTGTTCGTGTGAATGATAGTATCTAGTACTAACTCATTCGAGAATGTTGAGAGCCCGCCCCGGAGGAATGGCTGATGGTTGTTAGTGAATAGCTAGGGAGGCTCGAATACAACGCCCGTACCCCGCAAAACTGCGGAATGGTGGATGGGTCAATGGCTGAGGGGAATCCGGGGTAAAGGCACATACATAAAATGTGAGAATGTTGGCGAGGTTGGCCAAAGCCATCACGCTACTCCGCTTAGCAAAATGGTATTTTATTTGAGCAAGGTACTCACGCAAAATAAATGGAACCTGCAATATATCAGTCCTACTCAACCTTCTAGGTAAATTACGGCACACCGTCTCGAAGCAGGAGTGCAATTATGGGAAGCGGTCTATTAATTTTGATCTTCCGTCCTGCTTGCCACGTCTTCGCAAGTGTAAGAACGAAAATGATCGAGTCGTACGCGAACAATGCTACCCAGGCGGCTGCCAGCCCTAAGGAAAGTTGATCAGAGGCCGCTTCAAGATCATGGGGACTTACGCATTGAGCTACAGTGGTCATTCGTGGATCAACAGCTAGCAGAAGTAGAGAGGGAGGGAAGCGCACGTGTCATGTGAAATCCCGATGTGGCAACCAGGCAGCTTCTGGGCTACTCTGTTTTGTTGGCCGAGTAATGCCCACTGTCGGAGTGGTGGAGGTGTCAGAGCTATCCAAACAGAATCAAAGAAGGATTTATACACCAGTCACGCCCAAAACGGCAGCCCCCAGAACGAGCATGCCTCCGAGGACCCGGGACCGACGCCCATATAGAGCCGATACTCGCAAGGTCATTAGAACTGGGCAACAGTTTACTTGGTCAGAAATCGGTATGAGAACCAGGCGATACGACCCACTAGGTACTAAGAGCTGATTTACCACGAGGAGAAGTTGCCGTGGCAGATTGTAGCTCTTGCAACTTCGGGGAAGCCATTTAAGAAATTGGTTCAACATTGAGAGAAACCTCAAACCTCTAGACAAGTAATTCAATTATATGTTGAGACGGGTGGGAATGGTACAGACTAGCGGGAGGTCGAAATTTATAACCCGAAATAATGTTGTAACAAGGTTCGTTAAGAACGAGAAGTAACGATTGGCTAAGAACAAATATGCGCTTAGCGTTTTAGGTCGCCCCCACACATATTTGATCTCTCTGTCTGATTCAGACGTTAGTACCAATCAACGATTTAACGGGTAATTGCCACACCGATGGTAATGAGGTGGTCGTAGTACAAGAATGCTTCCAGCAACAACTAGACGTGAGATGTGGGCTTACTAGTGGCAACAACAACTCACCAATGGAAAAAAAGGAAAAGCAGTTATGAAGGCGGCTGCATATGATAAGCGTGAGTTTCGTGTGCAGTTTCCAAGAGATAATGCATACATATCCCATGCGTCGGCTATGTTGGTGTTCATTGCAGGTTCTTCCTAACTTCCCCCGGTGTGGTTTCGATACTACATAGAGCAACAAATCGCGTCGTTGTTTATAGCCCGTTCTTGTTTGGGAGCTAGAATTTGGCTAGAATAACTTGAAACGAGCACCTAGCAACTGCGTGACAACGATCTTCGAATGTTCGAATCCTCGAGCTGTCGCCTGATATTAGCTTACATACCAGTAGAGTCATTCAGTAATGTCACGCATACCAGTCACTGTACTTGAGTCCATCATACAACGGCGTGACTCTACAGCAATTCCACCCCAGGGGCATACAAAAATCTCGTGTTTTGTTCGGAGGGCTGACAGATGGATCGATATGTGGCGGGTGTATGACACCTGCAAGATTTACATATGACTTACGAGGTAGCCTGGTTTGATATTGATGGCCGGATCATGATTAGCCCAGGTTGCTATGGGTCACCCCAGTGCTGCTTGTATCCATGTGTGAGCGGCAGCTTGAAGAATCGCGTCGATGTATGACGACATGCCCCGCCCACAAACGGCACATATTCGCCCAACCGGGAGTCTATAGGACCTTGACATACTATTTACACCCTCTCACAGCAATGTTCCCCGGTGTCACCAGCTGCTTGATTCGGAATCATATCATTCCTATGTGACCCCGGGCGCTTCGTCTAAGTTGGCAAACGTGTGCAGACAACACTGAATCATGATTGGGCGTGTCGAATTCTATTTCTGTGGCTGTAGCACCTCAGCTTGGAGATAGATGGACCTTCAGTTGGGTCTCGGAATGGTCAAAAGATGATTCGACCAGGGTGCTTGGGATGGGACAATATAAATGATCTGTGATCGTGGTGTCGGCAGTCTCGTATTGGCCAGGCCCTAAAGGGTAAAAATCTGAGGATCAGCCAATGGTCTGCCGGGGATATATCCGATCCGCCGAATGATAATAAGCAAAATGAGGGAATCAACGCAAGCTGAATCAATCAGCTACATACATACAGGGCAATCATAGAACGGACATCCCCGCGCTATCTTGTGCTATTTCCTGGGGGCCCCGCTCCTCCAACGTTCTCCCGAAAACTCAGCAGCTCGGATAGAACCAAGCTCTCATCGAGAAACTCGGCCTGCGATATTATGGGGCCCAATGTACTGATGGGCGTCGAAAAGATACCGATAGTGGTAGTCTCGTGGAGATTGAGCATGAATCGGGACATCATTGTGACCGAGATGCTGCAAATTTCATTGAGCTCGCAGTTTGTGTGATTGATATCTAGTACTAACTTATTCGCGAATGTTGAGAGCCCGCCCCGGAAGAACGGCTGGTGGCCATTGGTAAACAGTTGGATAAAAGACACTTGAATACAATGTTCGTACCCCACAAAACTGCGAAATAGTGGGTGAGCGAATAGTTGAGAGGATCCAAGGCAGAGGTACACACATAAAATGTGAGAATGTTAGCGAGGTTGGCCAGAGCCATCACGCTGTTCCACTTAGATGTGATGTTTGATCTGGGCGAGACACTTACGCGAAATATATAGCACCTTTTATATATCAGTCCTATTCGTCTCTCTGGGTAAATTATGGCACACCGTCTCGAAGCAGGATTGCGACTATGGGCAGCCGTGTGTGGATTTTGATCTTCCTCCCTGCTTGCCACGTCTTCAAGAGTGTAAGAACAAAGATTATCGAGTCGTATACGAACAATGCCACCCAGGCGGCTGCCAACCCTATACAAAAAGTTGGTCAGAGGTTGCGTCAAGAGCATGATGACCCACGTGCTGAGCTATAGTATTCATTCGTGAGTTGAAAATTAGCCGCAAGGATAGGAGGCGGAGGCATACGTGTCATGCGAAAGCCCGGTGTGGCAACCAGAAAACTGTTGGGCTACTGTGGTCTGTTGGCCGAATAATGCCCACTGTCGCAATGGTGGAAATGTTAGAGCTGTCCGCGTAGAAACAAAATGATTATACACCAGTCACGCTCAAAACAGCAGCCCCTAGAATGGCCATGACTCCGAAGACCCGAGACCAGCATCCATATAGGGCAGATACCCGTAACGTCAATAGAACTGTGTATTTCTTTGGTCAAAACCAGCATGAAGGCGGAGCGATATGACCCACCGGGTACTATGAATTGATTTACCACAAGGAGAAGCTGCCGTGATAGATTATAGTTTTTGCAACTGTCAGGAAGCCATTTAAGAAATTAGTTTAGCATTGATAGAAACCTCGAACCTCTGGATAAGTAAGTCGTTCAGTATATATATTTGGAAGGGCGGGGACGGTACGGACGAGATTGAGATTCGTGACTTGAAATAATGCTACAACAATATTTGCCGAGAATGCAAAGTAACGGTTGGCTAAGAACAGGTATGCGCTTAGCATCTTAGGCCGCCTCCATATATATTTAATCTCTCTGCCTGATTTAAATATTAATTGGTACGGACAAATAATTCAACAGGCAGTCAGCGCACCTAAGGTAATGAGGTGGTCGTAGTACAAAAATGCTTTCAGCGCCAAATGAGTGCGAGTTGTGCGTAATACCAACGGTGACAACTCACCAAGGGCAAAAGTGAGAAAGTAGCTGTTGAGGAGGCTACGGACAATAAGCATAACTTCGGTATCCAGGAGATTGTGCATACATGTCCCTCGCGTCGGATACGTTAGTGTCCATTATGAGGCTTCCAACCCCTAGGTGGGCTTCGATGCTGGAATGACGAACCACACTGTGTTTATAAACTAATCCTGTTTGGGAGCTAGAATAGGATGACTTGAAACGAACATCTAATTGCGCGATAATAATCTTTGAATGTTTGAACCCTCGAGATATCAGCTCACTGGCAGAGCCATTCAATATGGTTACATCTGCCAGCCACGGCCCGGGCCCGTCATACGACAGTATGACTCCCCACGCCAACTCTGCCCCCGGAACTTATGAAAATCTCTCGTTTCGTTTGGACAGATGGATCAATAGTGGGTGGCATGATGCCATTCGGCGAGATGTATGACTTGCGAAGTAAGTCGTTCGGTTCAATATGTGATGGCCGAATCATGATCGACCCGACTTGGGCTGCCTCGACGCTGCTCAGCGCTCACACCTGTGGGTGGACAGCAGCCTGAAAAACCATGTCGATGCATAACGATGCGCCCGGCTCCCAAACGGCACATATCCTTCCAACCGGGCGCCTACAAAACCTAGACATACCATTCATATCCTCCCTCACAGCAATGTTCCCCGGCGTCATCAGCTGCTTGATGAATCACATCTTCAGTCATTCCTGCGTGACCCCGGGCGCTCCGTCTAAGTTTGGAAAACGTGTGCGAGCAACGACAGCTTGGTGTGTTGGATTCTATTATCGCGGACGGTGATAGCATTGAGCGTCGGCGGACCTTCAGATTGGGTTTCGGGGTAATCAAAAAGTTTGGCCATTCACCCTTCGCCGAGGCGGTTCCATGGACTCGTGATGCTGGCAGTGTGTCTCCAGGCACCTTGAAGCGGTGAAAATCTAAAAATACGGCGACGACTGATGCAGCTGGCGGTCTCGGAGAGGTTGAGTCTAAACTAAAGTACCATATTGCCTATTCGCAAAGGTAGTCGGGACCGGAAGTGAAACCCGGAGGTAGGCCCGATCTGCCGGGGGTTGATGGGTTGTATGGTCCCCACGGCGTCGACAAACAAGCCTCGTGGAACGCTCCCCTGACTTGACCATGACATGATGCTTTGTACCACCCATGCGCGCGTTATCTTCCATCCTAGAGCCTCCCCCGCCAAAATCGAGCCCTGCAACAAAGGCCACAGCCCATGGATCACCGGCAGCGACAACATCTGAAGCTGCCCAGCCAGCAAATGGCTCCGAACCTCGTGGAGATTCCAGCCCCCCGCCGAGGATACCCATCGTGCGCCTCGACACCGATGTTGTCGTGGACGAGATGGCCGCGAGCCTCGCAGTGAGCTTCTTAGGCCACGTCCTATTCCTGAAAAACAGGTACCCTTGTGAGTTGGGCGTCCTTCATGAATGTGTGGCGTGTGCCAATCATCTCTAGTCCTGTATCCCAACTCGCCCGCCTCCCAGGAAAAAACGTACGTCCACCCGATCCTTCATTTCATATCTGATCCTACCCGACGTTTAGTCCAACACGCGCGCGGCAAAGCATCGCACCGAACTGCTCTCCTCATTCGACACACTGTCTTCACACTTCTCCACCACATTCACCGCGATCTCCACTGCCTTTGCGCGATGTGCCCGGAACACCCCCGGTTCGAGCTCCCGTGCATACTTGGCGATGTTCGTGGGCCCAATGTGGGCATGGCCAAGGCCCGCGTCATTTACGCGGTCGATGGGCTAGAGACCAAGATATGGGGGCAAAGGGGTGACAAGGGAAATAAGCCCAATGACAGCGTGGAAGAGGAGGAGGAGGAAGACGCTGAAAAACCGGAAGACAGTGATGAAGAAGCAGATGACAGCGAGGACGAAGAGGACGGTGAAGAAGGTGGCGGTGAGGAGCAAGACGAGGAAGACGAAGAAGACAGCGAAGATGAAGACGAACTCCCTCCTCCCTCCCGTTCGCCATCTCCTCCACCCCCATACATCTCCCACGCCGAACAACAACACGCTATCCACCTTGCCGAGCGCCTCCTTGCCCGCACCCTCGGCGGCGCCGACCCCGCTGCCATCTCCCTCTCCGAGATCCGTAAGTCCATCCTGCTGACATCCATACCCCCGCTCACTGACACACCTTAGCTCCCACCCACACACACATCCTCCTCCGCGCACCGCGCCGCTTCGCACATCCAGCCTGGGCCCCGCGCCACAACGCGTGCGCCACCCTCGAGGCCGCTCTCACCGAGTTTCTGTCCGATTCAGGGGCGTCCCCGCGTGTCGACGACGCGCATCGCAAGCGCAAGGGACGAGCGGGTGGAGGGCGTGTGGGTCACCTCCAGGCACGGTCTTGCTGGCGATTTCGTAGCCACGACCCCATGGGGGATGATGGCAATGTTGATGACGATGGCGAGATGATTTGGTGGGCGTGGGAGGGCAAGATTGCTGGGTTCGCGGATTGGTAGCTGTGCTCAGTACCGGCTCTGCAGTTGCTGACGCGTGCTCAGTACTCTCCGCTATTTATAAGGCGAATATTGATTCAATATATCGTGTAGCCTAATTGGTATATGGAATGGATGTGCAACAAGCTAGTCAAATAAAAAGAGAGATCCAGGAAACAGAATATATTGATATAGGATAACAGTTTGCGGGCTAATAACACAATGAAATGGCGGGTGAGGAAGGAAAATGAGTATCGCAGGGAATCCAAAGTGTCTATACAGTTGGAATAGACAGACAGCGGGTGAATAAACGAGATAGAAGGGAGGCGGTATCGCGCGACGCTACTAGTCCGCATAGAACTCGACCATGTTCCGAACGATCAGCTCGGGGTGGCTGATTGTGAGATCGTGCCCGGCGCCCTCAATCGTGATGAGGCGTGACTGCTTCCGAGTCTGCGAGGGAGGATTGAGAGGATCTCGGGGGCATATTTATATGCCACGGTGTTATCGTTAGTCCCCTGCAAGCGCGCGTCAGTGCGGGTATCGGGTAGGTAGAAGGTACATACGTGGAAGAGCAGGACACGCCGGTCCTCGAAGCTACTCGAGGAGAAAGAGGGGCCCTGGCCGCGGATTGGGCCGTCGCGCAGAGATGAGGAGAGCGCGGCGTTGTAGCCGGGCAAGTGCGCGGATTGTAGCCGAACAATCTAGGGGTGTGTAAGATAGGATGTGTGGGGAATTGGGATAGCTACCTCAAGGATGGGGTCCGGCGTGGATGGAACAGATGCGGTAGAGTTGGTAAGCCGCTGCAGGTATTTCTGTGGGGTGCTGGTCAGAACGAAGGGAGGTGCGGGAAAAGGAAAGTAAACACACCTGAACGGGCACGCTCGATGCGAGCGTCTGAACAAACGGAGAGGACATGAATTTTGATGTTTTGGATAAATCACCTGACTACCATACAAACGAACCTCAGCTGGGAGCGGAGGGAGGGAATACGACTTACCCTAATGAGACCAGCACAAGCGATAAGGACTATGTCTCGCTCAACAAGACGGGGGAAATTCGCCGTAAACGCCGCAGCTATTCCTCCGCCCTAAACCATCGGGGTAAGCAATATATCCGGTACTAGAACAATGAATGCATACCATTGACACCCCGGCAATTCGGGCCCTATCCCACTTGATATGCTGCATGAGGAGTGCTAGCTGCGTAGCGTATAGGCCGGCGTCGTAAGTCGTTTGGGGGCATCCGAGTACCCGCGCCCGTATAAGTCTATACGTAGTTGGTATGGATAAACCCGCTGATGAATAAAACGTACCATATAATAGAACACGATATCCCCGCGAAGCAAGTTCGGGCCCAACGTCCCTCCAGATGATGGCCGGGATCGAGAGGCCGTGTACCAGGACAATCTAAGTATTTGTGAGCACGCAATATTGTAAGACCGCAAAGTCCGTAGACAGATGGTGGCAATCTCTCAGTGCATCATGCTACCGCCCACAGAACGCGCCGCACAACTCTGCGTTTCAGACAAGCAAGGACTATGAACTCACCTTTTTCCCACTTTCAGGCCCTATCAGCCAATATCGCATCTAAAGCGCCATGTCAACGCGGTTACTGTGCCTGGAAAGCATAACGTACCCTGCCGTGTGGAAACGAGACATACGCGCCGCCAGGGTAAAAGTTCTCAGGATAGATGGACCAGGTTTTCGCAGTTGGTGGCAGGCTGGCAAGAGATGCATGTAAATTGATGGATTCCGGTGGATTTGGGAACGCCGCGAGAAGGTATGTCGTCAACAACAACGGCGGGAGAATCAGCAGGGACATGGCGGCGCATTGCAGCGAACTGGGGGCCATGGTAGGAATGTTTGGGCCTTTTAGTGTACAGAGTGTACAATATGTTCAACGTTGGCTGAGAGAAACTCGGCGTCAGTGCGGAAACATATTAGAGCTGAGACACGATGCCACAGGTGAACTCCGAATTTTGCGGTTAACATGTCAGCGCACGTGCGTCATCTCGGCGCGCCGGCGATTTGTACCCAAGACCTTAGCCAAACACAAACATAAACATTGGCTTGAGCCGCTTGAGCGACGATCATGCGGGGAAATTTGAAGTTGCATTCTCATTACTTTCCGAAAGCGCTGTAATATTATCAATCAATCAAGTACTGCCATTTCATTGAAAATATTGACAATCATCATAACTCACCATACTTGGACTTTACCGATGGAGTCAAGCGGCGAGGCTCTAGCTATGGATACAAATGCCGAATGAAACGATCAAAATAAGTCAGAAATCAGTACGTACCTGGTGATTCGAGGATTGTTGATCATTGTTACAGTCACACAATTGCCACCGACACCAATAGTTTATAAACGACGTGGTGTGTCGGCGCTCTGGCACTGAAGCAGGCTTCACGATGGACATGAACATATCCGATGCAAAGGACATGTATGTACTGTCTCCCCGAAGCCCCATATCAATTTATGCTCATTATATACAGCCTTCTTCATGGATACTTTGGGCCTTTGCCATTGGTGAGTTGATATCATCACTATCTAGCCATAATTAACAACCAATTGGCGTTGAAAGCATTTTTTTACTACGACCACTTCATTACCATGGGTGCGGCGACTGTCTGTTGAATCATCTGTTGACACTAACATCTAAATCAGATCGAGAGATTAAATATGTATGGACACGGCCCAAGAAGCCGAGCACGTATTGTTTCTCGTCAACCGTTACTTCTTATTCTCAGCGAACATTGTCGACGTATATTTTGGGCTCACAGGATCCAGCCTCACCGCACAAGTTCGTCTCACTCCTGCCTTCTACACATAATTGAATCCCCATCTGTTTGCCCAGAGGTTTGGAGTCCGTCTCAACCCAACGATGAATTGATTTCTCAAATAGTTCCCCTCAAAGCTGCGGGGGCTACGGTCTGTCACACCAGATTCTCATTATGGTAAACCAATTGTTCGTGTCCCGTGAGTTGTATTGCCTAGCTCTTGTATCCATTGCTGACACATGGACCCAGTTCTAATGACCTTGCGGGTGTACGCTCTATATAGGTGCTCGTCCGACTTCTTGGAGGCATGGTCACAGTAGCAACTGCCCTTTTTATTTTGGCTTGTGTGCGATCTTTTTTTCCTTTCAAATTTCGGACAGCTAACATCAGAGATCTCCACTCCTACAGAGGTCATTATTTTCTCAGAGGGGTACAGCAGCCCAGCCGATGTTTGGTTGCTACGTCGGGCTTTCATATGACAGGTATGTTTCTTTTTCTCTACTACCCTACTGTTGTTGATCCACGAATGATTACTGTAGCTCAGCGCGTGAGTTACCGTGGTCTTGACGCAGCTGCTGACCAGAATTTGCTGTACAGGGATAGCGACTGCCTGGGAGTCACTGTTCGCATACGACTCAATGATCTTCGTCCTTACCCTTATAAAAACATGGCAAGCAGGGCGGAATATGAAACTCCGCACACGGGAACTGAGTTAATCACACTCTTGCTTCGAGACGGTAAGCCATAGTTACTGGGAGGGATCAATCGAATGACATATTTCAGGTGCTATTTATTTCGCGTGGGTTTCCCACCCAGTTTAATTAGATGTCTCATTTATAAGAGAATAGCGTGATGGCATTGTCCAACCTCGCGAACATTCTTACGTTTTATGTATGGGCCTTCATGTTGGATTTCTCCCGGCTATTCACTATTGTTTCACAGTTTTGTGGGGTATGATCGTTGTACCTAATTCCATCGTCCAACTGTCTACTGATGAACGTCAGCCATTCCTCCGGGGTGGACTCTCAACATTCTCAACAAGGTTCGTCGTACCGGATATCACTCACCTGGACGGCGGGCTCAATGAAACTTCCAGTATCTCGGTCACAATGATGTCTCGGCTCATGCTCAACCTCCACGAGACTGCCAATGTCGGCATTTTTTCGTCCTATAACAGTACAAAGGATCGTCCTGTATCACCGCTTGAGTTTTTGAGCGGTCCGGTCGAATCCGAGCTACCATGACCAAGGATTCGGGGTATCGTTGGGGGCGGGACCCCCGGCGGAATGACATGAGATAGTTGCAGGCATTAGACGAGAAGGGGAGGGAAGAGCTTACCCTGATGAGACCTGCACAAGCGATGAGGACGACGTCTCGCCCGGCGATACCTCGCTTTTTCCTGTTTTTAGGCCCTTCAGCCAATCTCACATCTATAAAAAGCGCGGTGTCAACGCCGTTAGTATATCCGGAGTGTGGGAACGAGAAATACGCCTTCCAGGGTAAACCCCAGCAGGATATGGACGGTCCGCGGCAAGCCGGCGAGAGAAATGTGTACATTTATGGATTTTGGAACGCTGCAGGAAGGTATGTTGTCAACAAGACGATGGCAAGATTAGCAAGGACATGACGGCGCATTGCCAATTTGCAGCGAACTGGATCCGAGTACGCCATATAACGGAACCTGGTATCCTGTGAAGTACATTCGGGTCCAACCTTCCTCTAGATGATGACCGGGATCGAGAGGCCATTACCAGGACAATCCAAGGATTTCAAGTGAGCACGCAATGTTGTGAAACCGCAATCATGTCCGTTGCGTTTGGGCTTTTTAGTGCACAGAGTACACAATACGCTCAACTTGGCTGGGATAAACTCGACATCAGTGCGAAAACATATCAGAGCTGAGACACGATGCCACGAGTGAATCAGAACTCCGAGTTTGGTGGTCAATATGTCGTGCACCCGTATCATCTCCGAGTCGCCCAGCGTTGGCGCCTCGGCTGCCTACACTCAAGGCTCCAGCCAAACACAAACGATAAAACTGCAGAGCAGCGGTCATTACAACTCACCATCATGATATATACCTGACCTATACCAATGGTTTACCGGGTCAAGCGGCTTTTGTCATCTGTCACCAAAACATACAGACCTCTACTGATTTCGCTTCTTAGATGTAATGTTGGGGTGTAAGTTAACTCGCTGGGCCGTCTCCCAAATAGACTCGGAAAAGATCAAAATGAGTCCAGTGAGATAAGTAGCGACTCGAGGATCATTCAATCACTGATCAGCGTATAACTACCAATCACGGAAGTGCCATTGATAGCTGTCATTCCGACTCATCAGGAAAAGCCAAATTTACTTCGTGGAGCTTTGATTCGGATTACTTTCAGCAGACTTCGACACTTTCACTGGCAGGCACTTCGAAAGCACCCAAAAGCACTTCAAAACGCTCCAAAGCGACTCCAAGTAAAATCATGTTTTCCTGATGTACCGATACCGAACAAGTTTGTATTACTTCATATTATTAGTGGCTATCAAGAGACGATAATAGGACTTCAACCTACCGACCATCAATTGAAGTAGACAAGTGATTCCTCAGCATCCAAGTTGCCAACAAGCTGTCACCACATTTCACTGATTTTCGCCCTCCGATTTATCATATTAAAGTAACACAATCCACCGCCTTGGGATGGTAAACTTGGCCACCCATCTGGTTCAGGGATTACCAGCCTCAATGGACGCCAATTTATCCGACATAAGGGATATGTACGTGCAATCTCCTGGATGCCGAATTTATGCTCATTATTTCTAGCCGCCTTCAGGGATACCTTGTCGTCTTTGCCTTAAGTGAGTTATTGTCACCATTATCTGGTCCACAACTCACGACCAATTGTTGAAAGCATTTTTGTACTACGACCACCTCATCACCATACGTACAGCAACAGCCAATTGAATCATATGTTGGCACTAACGTCTGAACCAGATCGAGAGATTAAATATTTGTGGGCGCGGCCTAAGAAGCCAAGCACATACTTATTTTTAGTCAACCGCTACTTTTTGTTCTCAGCGAATATTGTTGAAGCATTTTTCCAATTCACAACTTCCGACTTGGTCATACAAGTTCGTGCCACTCCTACTCGTTCCAACATCTAACTGAATCGCTTGCCCGCCCAGAGGTTTGGGGTCTCAATGATGATAAATTAATTCCTCAAATGGCTTCCTCAAAGCTGCAAGAACTATAACATTCCACGGCAGGTTCTCGTTGCAGCGAACCAAGTCTTACTAGCTAGTAGGGTTGTATTTAATGCATAACCTCATGCCCATTTCTAACGAAAAACTTAGTTCTGATGACCTTACGGGTATATGCTCTCTATGGGCGTTCGTCCCGGGTTCTTGGAGGCATGGTCATAATACTTGTTTTCCTTGTTGTCTTGGGTTGTGTATGAATATTCCGCTTCTACCCGGATAACTAACACCTCCCTCCCAACAGTGGAAGTTATTCGCCAGCCAGGAGAGTGGGGCAATAGCCCCGCAGACACTTGGCTGCCAGGGCGCACCCTCACGCGACACGTACATTTCCATTTCCTTGCTACTCCGCCGGTTGCTAACTCATGAATGATTGCCGTAGTTCAATGCGTGAGTTACCGTGCCCCTAACGCAACCTCTGACCAACTCTTGTTGTCTAGGATTGGCGGTTGCCTGGGAGTCGATGTTTGCATATGATTCAATGATATTTGTTCTTACACTTGCAAAAACATGGCGGGAAGGACGGAAGATAAAAATCTCCGGTACGCGGCAGCTGCCTATGATCACGCTCTTGCTTCGAGACGGTGAGCCATAATTTACCCAGAGGGCCGAATAGCACTAATATATTACAGGTGCCATTTACTTCGCGTGAGTGTCCTGTTCAGATAAAATGTGAGATTTTAAGCGGGATAGTGTGACGGCTCTGGCTAATCTCGCGAACATTCTCACATTTTACGTATGTGTCTCCACGCCGGATTCCTCCCAGCTGTTCACTGCTCTGTCGTTTCACAGTATTTGGGGGTATGATCATTTATCCAGTTCTTTCATCTGTTTATCGGTCGTGACAGCCATTCCTCCGGGGCGGGCTCTCACATTCTCGAATAGGTTCGTACTAGATGTCATCTGCATGAACACCAAGCTAAATGAAGCTATTAGCGTCTCGGTTACAATGATGTCTCGGCTCATGCTCAATCTTCATGAGACTGCCAGCATCGGTATATTTTCGACGCATGCCGATGCGTTGGATCATGTATCGGAGGTTGAGTTTTTCAAGGAGGATCTGGCCGGATCCAGGCCATCGAGAATTCAGGAAAATGTCGAGGGGTTGGGGCCCCACTGGCAGGGGGAGGTGAGATAGTAGAAACGACTGGGTCCGCTCCCATTATTGCATGACGATTGACCGAACTTGCCTGAGGTGGATGAGTGGTACGGCACGCTTCGTTTTAACGACCCCTAATCTGTTTATTATGGCATAAATTAAGACACTGTATAGTAGATGGAAAATCATTTTGGAACGCACCAGATGTGTCGAACCAGCCCATGATAGCTTCCTCTTCTCTCTGAGTCCACATCGCGGCCTAGCGTCGACCGGCGGGTCGCTGGGTGGTGACCTTTCCGTGGCTCTTACCCCTTCAGGATCAGCAAACCCTAGAATCCACCGAGTTTCGGAACATTATTTACGTGCGTTCTATGTACTCGCTATATATTTTGGCCACACAAACTGCAAAGCACACTGAGACATCGAAAAATTTCCCTCTCAGTAGTTAGGTAGTTCGGCCAACGGCCCTCAACGCTCGCCCAGTGGAGAGATGTCCCATCTAGCGAGTATTGCCAGGCCTGCCATGGGCCGGCGCTACTCGTAGATGTGGACGCAGGGGACTTGGACCCCATCGTATGGAAAGAACACTTCGTGTGAGCTCATTCCAGAGCCTCAAAAGCACCTATGTGTTGACCACAGAATGAAAGGGGCACAGAAAAAGTCACATACTTGGATAGGAACACCTGATGCGAGCGCCTGAATGAGTGGGAAGGACACAGATTTTGACGCTCTGGATGAATCGCCTGCCTATCATGTCATAGGAATTAGACGGGAAAGGGAGGAAAATTTTATCCTGATGAGACTTGCACAAGCGATGAGGACGATGCCCCGCCCGACAAGACCTCACATTTTCCCATCAATGTCGCACCTATAAAAAGCGCGGTGTCAACGCGGTCAGTATATCAGGAATATGGAGATGGGGAAATACGTGTATTCAAGGTACAACTTGGTAGGATATGGACCAGGTCTTCGTGGTCGGCAGCGAGCTGGAAAGAGAAATGTGTACATTGGCAGATTTAGGAATACCGCGGGAGGATGTGTCGTCGAGGAGAGAGCAGCGGTAGGATTAGCAAGGACATGACGGCGCATTGCAACGAAGTAAATCTGATTATGGTGAGGAGGTTTGAGCCTTTAAGTGTGCAATATGTTTTGCAACGTTGTTGGGAGAAGCTCCGGCATCAATATTAGAGCTGAGATCTGAGACACGACGCCACTGCTGCGGGTGAACTCCGTTTTGCGCCCTCGTTTGGGGCTCAAAAGCGCGGTCCGGCGCTTCATCAACATCACTGAGCAGGAGATTCGGCGCCATTTTGTAGCTCAAGCTTTACATGCCGTGGTGCCGGTCAGCGCACTGCATGGATCGTCTCGGGCCGGACTCCGACTCTCGGCGCGTCGATTGCTTGTGCCCAAGGCTCTAGCCAAACAGAAACAACGAAGCATGGTCATTCGGAGGTTTGAAAGAATCGAAAGTTGCCCTGAGGCGCTTAGCACTGGCAGCTGTAGGCGCCGAGTGGCGATTTGATCAAGTACTGCCATTGCACCCGCGATCGTTACATCTTATCACACCTAGATTTTTACCAATAGTTCGCCAAGTTAAGCTGTCTTCATCAGTTGTCCGTCACCAAAATTGATTTTGCTTTCTAGTATTCGATGTGACCGAAATCTTGATTGCCAATAAGTTAACCCCAGGCCGTCTCAAGACCCCGAGGGGTCACCTAGCTGGACGCAATGTTGGATGAGGAACGGGGCGAGGAGGTGAAGCCACGCAAAGTATGTAAGCTATTTTTATCTTTTCCGTTGGACGAATAATCCAAATCATCCCTATGGTCACACAGGAATGATATCATCAAATAGTCAGGACTTGATGATATTGAAGAATATAGCTGGGAGGGAGGATTTCATGTCTCGTAGACACCCCCGGCTGTAAGAATATGTGCTGTTAGGAGCGGGACATGCCGTACATCGACACAATCCTTCACTGCGACTATAGGGGTACCAAAACACATTCGTACACGGTTTTCTTTCTTCGGGTCATTCTTCAGTTTATTCACCCCGTCGTAACGTTGACTCGAAAAGTTTCTGGGGTCTCCGAACATGCATTCAGGCTAAGGAGCGGGCGGGAACCGTGATGCGACATGCCCCGAACCATCCTCGGGGTGTCCACGTTCGTCAGAACTGGGTCAAAGCCCATCCGCGGTCGTATAGGAATGATCCATCAAATAGCTGGCATGTATCAGAGAAGATAGCTGCGAGGAAGAATGCAGCCCGAAATGGTACACCAAGGCCCCGCGGCCCGGCTGTGGAACATGCGTCGTAAAGGGCAGGACATGCCATCACACATTAACATGACTTCCTGCCAAAGCTGTTGAGCTATCAAGCTACCATCAATTGTGGGGTGGGCTTACCAGTGCGTTAAATCAGGTGATAGTTCCGAGTCGAGGACTTGTGAATGAAACGTTCAAAGATATAAACACATAATTTGATGCTCGGGTTGTTCTGGTCCCTCGAATAGGAACACTTTACATTCAACATAATTCGTCACTCTGTCCCGAACCCACCTGGAGTGGGAGCCTCATAATGGACACTAGCATACCTGACGCAACGGACATGTACGCACCACCCCTCAGAAGCTTCATACCAAATTTACACTCATTTCATGTAGCCGCATTCACGGATACCTTGTCGTCTTTGGATTCGGTGTGTTGATGCTATCACTATCAGGCTCACGACTAATAGCCAGCCGGCGTTGGAAGCATTTTTGTACTATGACCACGTCATTACCATAGGTGCGGCAACCCCCTATTAAATCCTTTGTTAACACTAACGCCTGAATCAGATCGAGAGATTAAATGTGTATGGGCGCAGTCTAAGAAGCCAAGCACATACTTGTTCTTGGTCAACCGTTACTTTCTGTTCCTGGCGAACATTGTCCAAGCATTTTTTGAATTCACAACATCCGACCCCACTGCACAAGTCCGTACCACTCCTGCCCTTTCCAGCACATAATTGAATCGTCACTTGCTTTTCCAGAGGTCTGGAGTCCCTCTCAATGACAAATTAATTTCTCAAATGGTTCCCTCAAAGATGCGAGAGCTACGACCTGTCACGGCAGATCCTCGTTGCGGTCAATCAACTCTTCGTATCTCGTGAGTTTGATTTCTTGGCCGCATGCCTATTGTTGATAAATATACTCAGTATTGACGACCTTGCGGGTATATGCCCTGTACGGGTGTTCGTCCCGACTTCTTGGAATCATGGTCATAATAGCAGCTATTCTTTTTATTCTGGCTTGCGTATGAAATTTTGTTCTCCCTCGAATTTTGGGTAGCTAACATCGAATATCCCTGCTCCGACAGGGGTCATTGTTTGCCCAAGGGAATGTAATAGCCCAACCGACGTTCGGTTGCCACATCGGGCTTTCACACGATGCGTAGGCTTTCTTTTTCCTACGGCCCCGCCGACTGTTGACCCACGGATGATTACTATAGCTCAATGCGTGAGTTGCTAGTCTTAACGTGACCTCCGACCAAATTTTTGTTGTCTAGGGTGGGCGGCTGCCTGGGAAGCACTATTCGCATACGACTCTATGGTTTTCACTCTTACACTTATAAAAACATGGCAAGCAGGACGGCATATGAAATTCCGCACACGAGGACTGACTCTAATCACGCTTTTGCTTCGAGATGGTGAGCCATAATTTACCGAGAGGGATTAATAAGGCTGACGTATTTCAGGTGCCATTTATTTCGCGTGAGTGTTCCGCTCGGTTTAGCTAGACGTCACGTTTAAAAGCAGAAACTAGCGTGATGGCATTGTCCAATCTTGCAAATATTCTCACATTTTATGTATGCATATCCGTGTTGGATTCCTCCTAGCCATTCACTCTGTCATTTTACAGCTTTGCGGAGTATGATCATTGTTCTTTCGTCCAACTATTTACTAATTGTCATTCAGCCATTCCTCCGGGGTGGGCTCTCGACGTTTTCAACTAGGTTCGTACCAGATATCGTTCGCGTGAGCGCCGAGCTCAGTGAAACTTGCAGCATTTCAGTTACAATAATGTCTCGACTCATCCTCAACCTCCACGAGACTGCCAATATTGGTCTCTTCTCGACACATAATACTACATCAGCTTGCGTATCGCGGCTTGAGTTTCTCAATGAGAGTCTAGGTGGATCCGAGTTGTCAAGGATCCAGGAAACTGTTGGAAGATCAGGGACCTTAGCGGAAGCGGGAGAGTGTAAAAATGTCTTGCCTGATTTTTAACAAATCCTGCACTGTCTTTATGATATACATCAGGCCATCCGGTAAGGAATATCAATATCTATGCCCATGACGCCGAAGTCAGGCCCGTCCCATACCTACTTAACAATCCAAGTCATATTAACACTCCATCCTCAAGCGAGGTCACCAAATTTGTCGCCGGTGAAGCAGCAAGTTGCATGGACATTCAGAAATCATTGAATTCAGAAGCGTTGGAACGGTCTTGAATCAACTGCCCCCAAATTGCGGTATCTCATTTCCTACAAATTCCGCATGCTATCAGGTATGACCACGATATATGTGGCGGCTGTTTCCCATGTTTCAGCACTTCCAGAGCCAACATCCGGTGCAGGCACCAGGCTTTCGTTCACAGTTTAGAAGCAAATTTCGCGCGTGTCTCATAATCCAGTGGTATTAGTACCCACCCTAGTATGGACTGGCGCGCGAGACACTCAAGCCCCGTTGACATGGCTAACCATGCACACAGTGTGGGCTTGCGCTTGTCAGGCACCGCTGGCGGCTGGCGTGCTTTTGCTACAGCATCCAGAGGATACCACACCCTGTTATGGGAGTCTGGGGAACTTCTCGCGTCGTCCCTCTGTGCTATTGAAGGTGTCATGAGACTGTTATCCTGGGTAGTGCTGGACTGCGAAGCTCGAACCTCGAGTTTTGCGGTCCAAGTCTCAGGTACTCGGAGTCCGGACCTTGGACCGCGTAATCTCGGCGCGTCGGCTGCCTGTGCTCAATGCTCTAGCCAAACATAAGCAACAGGATGATCAGCCGTGTGGCGGGTTGGCGACTCGGATCCATTGTTGTTGATTGATCAAGTACCACCACTGTACATGTATCATTCAAGTTACAACTGTCACCTTAGATTTATACCAATGATTCGCCGAGTTAAGCTGTCCTCAACATCTGTCACTATTAGCCAAGCCGCAAAAATCTCCGCTGATTTCGCTTTTTGTTGTTCAATGTTGACATTGGAGTCCGTTCAAGTTTGGATTGCTAGTGAGTTAACCCAAGGCCGACCGCCTGGCTGGACACGCTGGATGAAGAGGACGGGGAATCAGGCCACGCAAGGTGTGTGGGCTATATTCGCCTTTCTTGCTGGACTGCAGAAAAATGATCCAGATCATCCCCGTGGCCACCTAGGAATGATATCATCAACAAAAAGTCAGTAGCGTTAGAAAACACAGTTGTGTGGGGATGGCAAGTCGAAGTCTTGTAGACACCCCCACGACCGTAAGAATATGCGCTATTGGGATTGGAACATGTTATACGTCGACGCAATCCTTCTCTGCGATTGAGTTATGGGCCAAGTCGTCGTTCATGCGCAGGTGTGTGGCACTGACAGACCGTGCCTGTTGTGATTTCGCCATCACATCAGCCCAGATTAGCCCACAACCACACGTCCCCCCACCCAGCGCGATGGTGCTTGTTATCTCAGCTCTCCACAACTGGAAGGAGTCTTTTCTTGGTGGTCCCGGATGGCTTAAGGGTTCGAACGTTTAATGATCATCAGCGGGCAGTCAAATGCTCAGTGTTTCGAGTATTTCCGACTCTTTAGAGCAGGGATAGTTTATAAACGACATGATGTGTCGCTCTGGCACTGAAGCAGGCTTCACGATGGACACCAACATATCCGACGCGAGGGACATGTATGTACTGTCTTCCCGAAGCTCCATCTCAATTTAAGCTCATTATGTGCAGCCGTCTCCACGGATACCTTGTCGCCTTTGCCGTTGGTGAGTTGATATCATCACCATCCGGCCCATAATTAACAACCAATTGGCGTTGAAAGCATTTTTTTACTACGACCACCTCATTACCGTGGGTGCGGCGACTGTCTGTTGAATCATTTGTTGAAACTAATGTCTGAATCAGATCGAGAGATCAAATATTTGTGGACACGGCCCAAGAAGCCAAGCACGTACTTGTTTCTAGTCAACCGTTACTTCTTATTCTCGGTGAACATGGTCGAAGTATATTTTGGGTTCACAGAATCCAACCCCACCGCACAAGTTCGTCTCACTCCTGCCTTCTATACATATAATTGAGTTCCCCTCCGCTTGCCCAGAGGTTTGGAGTCCGTCTCAACTCAATGATGAATTGATTTTTCAAATAGTTTCCCTCAAAGCTGCGGGAGCTACAGCTTGTCACGCCAGATTCTCATTGCGGTAAATCAACTCTTTGTATCCCGTGGGCTGTATTACCTAGCTCTTGTATCCATTGCTGATACATGGACTCAGTTCTGATGACCTTGCGGGTGTACGCTCTATATAGGTGCTCGTCCCGACTTCTTGGAGGCATGGTCACAGTAGCAATTGTCCTTTTTATTTTGGCTTGTGTGCGATATTTTTTCCCTTTCAAATTTCGGACAGCTAACATCAGATATCTCCACTCCTACAGGGGACATTATTTTCTCAGGGGGGTACAGCAGCCCAGCCGGTGTTTGGTTGCCACGTCGGGCTCTCATATGACAGGTATGTTTCTTTTCCCTATTACCCCACCGTTGTTGGCTCACGGATGATTACTATAGCTCAGCGCGTGAGTTACCGCGGTCTTGACGCAACTGCTAACCAAACTTTTGCTGTTTAGGGATAGTAACCGCCTGGGAGTCGCTGTTTGCATATGACTCGATGATTTTTACCCTTACCCTTATCAAAACATGGCAAGCAAGGCGAAGTATGAAACTCCGCACACGGGAACTGAGTATAATCACACTCTTGCTTCGAGACGGTGAGCCGTGATTTACTGAGAGGGATTGATAGAACTGACGTAATTCAGGTGCCGTTTATTTCGCGTGAGTTTCCCGCCCAGGTCCAATGTTGCACTTATAAGGGAATAGCGTAATGACATTGTCCAACCTTGCGAACATTCTCACATTCTATGTATGTCTTTATATTGGATTTTTCCCGGCTGTTCACTGTCATCTCACAGTTTTGTGGGGTATAATCGACGTGCCTATTTCTATCGTCAAACTGTTTACTGATGAACCTTAGCCATTCCTCCGGGGTGGGCTCTCAACATTCTCAACAAGGTTCGTACCGGATATCACTCACATGGACAGCGGGCTCAATGAAACTTCCAGTATCTCGGTCACCATGATGTCCCGGCTCATGCTTAACCTCCATGAAACTGCTAGTATCGGTATCTTTTCGACATACATCAGTACAGGGGATCGCCGTGTATCGCGGTTTGATTTTTTGGATAGTCCGGCTGGCCTCGAGTTTCCGTGACCAGGGGTTTAGGGTAACGCTGGGGGAGCAGAACTCCTAGTGGAATGATAGTATGGAAAATGTTCGCTCTTACGCGTTGTACCGTAGGTGACTGCTTGTTCAGCTTGCCTTGATACCTCATTTTATTTGTCGTTGTTGTACTCCTGTGGAGTATGCAACTATTGACTATATTTATTCTACACAATTCTGAAATTTTGCGACCCACATATCAACATGCGTTGTTCCAATGCACTAGCTGTGCACTACCTAGGGCTCCGATCAAATATGTAAAAACAATGAAATGATCAATGGGCAATGACTGACCATCATTTGTACAGCTGCCAGCCTGCCACTGTAGATTTATACCGATGATCTGCCAAGCCACCAAATTTCACAGCAACCTCCCCCCATTTTTCTTCCTTCCAAGACATTCTTCGATCTGTTGGCCCCGTCGTGGCGCTAAATCTAGCTCGAAAAGTCCTAGGGGATCTCTGGTCACGTTTCCTGGATGAGGGGCGAAGCAGGGGGTGGGGTTGGATGAGGTGAGTAGGCGCCCCTCATATTGCACTATTTAAATAACTGGTAGTAATCTAGGATTCAAAAAGAGTTCAGCGCCCAGCGTCCTTTCGACTGGTGATCCCTGGCTGGAAAAAGCCAAATTTCCTGATCACTCAGTTGTCGTGCCAAGATAAGGCCTGCTGATGCTCATCCAGGAGCGTAGAGCCACGGAACCAGGATCTGATGCGCCTCGGATCACTTCTGGGGTCACCCGCGTATGCTCGTTGGGCCTGATCGAAACCCCCCGGTGACCGCATAGGAACGATTCACTGAATGGCTGGCGGAATCAGAGAACATAGCGCGGGGAAGGACATCCGTCCGGCCGTGCCGGGAACACATTGTTCGAAGGGTAGGACATGCTGTAGCACATTG
Source organism: Infundibulicybe gibba (assembly GCA_015501065.1). Taxonomy (NCBI): domain Eukaryota; kingdom Fungi; phylum Basidiomycota; class Agaricomycetes; order Agaricales; family Omphalinaceae; genus Infundibulicybe; species Infundibulicybe gibba. Next base: position 20,013 of record JADNYI010000141.1, on the reverse strand, counting down.
GCATGGCTTTCCGTCACAACCATTGAGCTATCAAGCCACCATCAATCCTCCGGTGTGGGACTGGTAATTCAAGCCCATTGTGATTTGGTCATCACGTCAAATTCGCAAACATCTTCCCGGCCAACGTCATGGATATACTAATTGTCGTTTTTCAGCCCTCTGTAACGGGGCAATAAATTTCGCCTGTTGACACTAGACTCCTGAGAACGCAATTGGTACGGGAGAAGCAATACCGTTGTATGAGGGGCGTAGGGAGTGGTGAGTAGGTGTGACTTGCGGGGTGGGCCTGCCAATGATTTGATACCAAGCGACAGCCCAAAGGTTCAAACATTTAAAGATCATCAATCCACGATTTGACATGCATTTCAAGTTATTCTATATCACTCGAACAGGAACAGCTTATAAACGACGTAATTCATCTCTCTGGCACCGAAGCCCGCCCAGAATTGAAAGCCTCACAATGGACACCAGTGTATCTGACGCGAGGGACCTGTATGTAAAATCTCTGCTGCGTACCAAACTTATACTCATTATGTGTAGCCGTATTCACGGATGCCTTGTCGTCTTTGCCATCAGTGAGCTGATACTACCATTATCCAACCTACAACTCACAACCAATCGGTGTTGAAAGCATTCTTGTACTACGACCATCTCATCACCATGGGTGCGGGAACTATCCACTAAACCCTTTGTTAGTACCGATGCCCGAATTAGATCGAGAGGTTAAATATTTGTGGGCACGGCCTAAGAAGCCAAGCACATACTTGTTCTTATTCAACCGGTACTTCTTGTTCTCGGAGTCTATTGTCGAATTATTTTTTGAATTCACAACGTCCAACCTCGAGCAAGTCCGTATACTCGTTCCCTTTCTACACAACGTGTAATTGAACCTTGTTTAGAGGTCTGGGGTCCCTCTCAACTCGACTCGACGATGAACTAATTTCTCAAACGGCTTCCTCAAAGCTGCAAGGGCTACAACCTGTCACGGCAGCTTTTCCTTATGGTAAACCAGCTCTTTATATCCGGTGGGTCATATTGCTTAGTCTTCATGCCCATTTTTGACGAATAGGCTCAGGTTTGATGACCTTGCGAGTATATGCTCTGTATGGATGCTCGTACCAAATCCTCGGAGGCATGGTCGTAGTAGTGGTTGTCCTTTTTACTTTCGCTTGTGTATGGATGTTTTATTTCCATTCGAATTTCGGATAGCTAACGTTTCCTTATCGATAGACGGCATTATTCAGCCAAAAGACCACAGTAGTCCAGCCAGCATCTGCTTGCCATGTCGGGCTTTCATACGAAAAGTATATTTCCTTTGCCTTACTACCCTGCCAATTGTTGATAGACAGATGTTTGTTTTAGCTCAATACGTGAGCTAGCATGGTCGCATCTTGACGCAACTCCCGACTGAGTTTTCCTATTTAGGATTGGTGGCCACCTGGGAGTCATTATTTGCATACGACTCAATGGTTTTTGCTCTTACACTTATAAAAACATGGCGAGATGGATGGAATATAAAAATCCGTGCACGGCGGCTGACTGTAATCACACTCCTGTTTCGAGACGGTGAGCCATCTTTTCCCTAGGGGGGTAAGGCTGATATATTGCAGGTACCATTTACTTCGGGTGGGTATTCTGTTCAGGTAGAATATGAAATTTCTAAGTGGATTAGTGTGACGGCTCTAGCTAACCTTGCGAATATTCTCACATTTTATGTATGTATCCCTACTGCCTGGGTTTCTCTCAGCTATTCATTTGTCTGTAATTTACAGTTTTGTGGGGTACGTTCATTGCATTCAATTCTTTCATTAACCGCTTGCTAATGATGACCAGCCACATCTCCGGGGCGGACTCTCAACTTTCTCGAGCAGGTTCGTACTAAATATTGTTTATGTGAACATCAAATTTAATGAAATTCCTAGCATCTCAGTCACGATGTTGTCCCGATTCATGCTCAACCTCCATGAGACTACCAACATTGGTATTTTTTCGACGCACGTTGACGCATTGGATCGTTCACAGCTTAACTATTTGGATGATCTGGTTGAATCTGGGTTATCATTACCAAGGGCTCGGGAAAACATTGGAGGGGGTCGAGCAGAGGACGCGAGATAGTAGTGTATAAACGCCCGTTCTTATTTGACCGTGGGTGACTGGTTCAACTCCACGGTTGTTGTACTTCTATGGTATTTGGCGACTAATTAACTACAAATTTTTACACACAACTCCGAATTTCGCGATCCATAGATGCTAGTGGATCATCTTAGCGTGCGCAGTGTGCACCCCAGGCTCCAGGCAAACACAAACAACAGTCCAACATCCCGGAATCAACAGGGAAAACCCACTTTACTTTTTGGCGCGCATTTACGCGTTTCAACTAACTTACTGATATGTGAACATTACTAATGCTTTCGTGAAATCGCTCGAAATAATCCCGCGAGCGCGAGGCCGGGAGAGTGATGAATAGATATAAAGGTGTGTAGTACATATAATTCTGAATCTTAGGTCACTAGATTACTGCCCTATTGTTAGCAACCCGCGTCCTGCACACTGTGTGGTATAGATTCGGCTACCCTCATTGGACCCATATCCGCGCAGCACTACCAGCTCATGGGTGACAGTAGCAAGTCGAAATGGCCAGTTCATGCAGACACGAAAGTTACTGGGGATAGGTGAGGGAGTCCATCCACCCCGCTCGTTGAATGAGTGCGGCGCGTGCCGGATACAAGTATCAGGAGAATGCATAGGCGCTGGGCGGCGAGTGGGAGGACGGAATACAGTAAGCCATCGTCTGTGTTCATCCCAGCGATAACGATGGTCTGGTAGGTGATCCAACTTGCTACAATCGTCACCTCCAAAAGTCTATATGCCCCCACCTACCACCAAATTTCAGATTTTCAGCGATCTCACTGATTTTGTTTTTTCTCACCCGCAGCGCCGCCCAGAAAATGGAACGAATGTCCCCTGGTAGATCTCAATAATTGCGCCTGCGCGGACCAGCGGCTTCGCTTGGCTACCTTGCCCCGATGTGCAGGCGAGGTTGGGTGCAAGGAGGGTGGGATACAGTGTGCCACCATCTGTGTTTATCTTGTGTAGTCACCCGGTGCTGATGACAGGGCGCGGAGGTGGAGACGGGTTTAGCATTCAAGGAGATCGAGGCCGGGGCAAGGCGGTGGGTGTACGGGCCAGACATTCAGGCAGAGGGATAAAAACAGCGTGCATAATGATCAATGATGGGAAAGATGGGGGCAGTGGTGAGCGTGAGTCTTCCGCTTATTATAGCTTATATAAGGCTAGAAATGTGGGAAGGTCAGTCAGGCGGGCGATTCGGGTCGTCGCAACTGTCACTTCGAGTTTATATCAATGATTCACCGAATCAACCATCCGTCATCAAATTTGACAGCGGTGATTCCTACCGATCCCACTCCCCCTCGTTCTTCAATTAGTCCACCCCATCACGACGTTGGGTTACTTGTCCTGTTTGAGGAGTCTGGCTTGGCACTGCGTTGAATGAGGAGCATTGCGGGGGTGGGATTGCACAAAATTGGTAGGCGACATTCCTTTCCATTGGACTCAGAACAATTTAAATAACTTGCGGCGATCCAGGAATAGAATTGAGGGGCCCAAACGTTAGATCATCAACGCATGGCTTGATGTCCATTCTAAGCTACTCTGGTTCTCAACAACAATTCATAAGCACCATGATAATTTGACACTCTGGCACCGAAGCCCACCTAGGGATCGAAGGCCTTACAATGGATACTAACATATCTGATGCAAGGGATATGTACGTGTAATCTCCTGGATACTAAATTCATACCCATATCACATGTAGTCATCTCAATAGCTGCCTTCTCATCTTTGCCCTTGGTGAGTTGTTATCCCTCGTATCTGAGTCGAGCATAACCATAACTAATCAACTAAAACTGAAAGTATTTTTGTATTATGATCACTTCATCACCATAGGTGTGGTGACTACTTGTCGAAACGCTTGTTGACACTAACATCTGAATCAGATAGAGAGATTAAATTTGTGTGGACGCAGTCCAAGAAGCCGAGCACATACTGGTTTTTGGCCAACCGCTACTTTTTGTTTTCAGTGAATATCGTCGTTGTATTGTTTGAATTCACGCCATTAGTCGGATTCCCAAAAGTCTGTTTCGCTCCCACCCCTCCCCACGTATAATTGAATTGTGTGCTTGTCCAGAGGTTTGGGGTCTTTCTCACCGATGGGTTAATTGCTCAAATGGCTTCCTCAAAGTTGCGAGAGCTACAGTCTATCGCGGCAGGTTCTCATTGCGATCAATCAGCTCTTAGTATCTGGTGAGTTGCGTCCAAGTCACCTAGCCCTCATGCTCATTCTTGACAAATAAATCCAGTTCTGATGACCTTACGGGTATACGCTCTATACGGATGCTCGTTCCGGGTTCTTGGGGGCATGGTCATAATTGGGGCTGCCACCTTCAGCGTGGCTTGTGTACGAACATTTTGTTTCCATTCAGATAGCTAACATCCCTGCCCCGACAGTGGGCGTTATTTTCTGGCCAAAGGAGCACAGTATCCCAGCAGTTCGGTTGCTACGTTGGACTTTCATATGACACGTATAGCCTACTCCATTTTCTCCACTACTCCACTAGTTGTTGATCCGCGGATGATTGCTGTAGTTCAACACGTGAGTTACCATGGCCTTCATGCAACCTCTGCCAACTAACTTTTGTTATTTAGGGTTGGCAACCGCCTGGGAGGCGCTGTTCGCATACGACTCGATGATCTTTGCTCTCACACTGATAAAAACATGGCGAGCGGCGTGGAATATAGACATTCGTAAACAGCGGCTGCCTGTAATCACACTCTTGCTTCGAGACGGTGCGTCATAACTTACGTAGAGGGATGAACAAGACTGATGTATTTCAGGTGCCATTTATTTCGCGTGAGTATTCCGTTCGGGTCTGATTATACATCGTATTCTAAGAAGAATAGCGTGATGGCTTTGTCCAACCTCGCAAACATTCTCACATTTTATGTATGTGCTGTCATGTTGGATCCTTCCTAGCTATTCACTCCTCCGTCGTTTCACAGTTTTGTGGGGTACGATCGCTATATCCGATTCTCATGTCCAACTGCTCACTAATGGCTATTAGCCGTTCCTCCGGGGTGGGCTGTCAGCATTCTCAACTAGGTCCGTACTAAATACCATTCACATGAACGGTGAGTTTAGTGAAAATTCTAGCATCTCAGTTATAATGATGTCTCGTCTTATGCTCAACCTCCACGAAACTGCAAATATTGGTATCTTTTCGACACACATCAATACATTGGATCATTCGCGGCTCGATTTTATTGAGGGTCTGGTTGAAGCCGAATTATCACGGGAATCGACGCAGGAGCAGACCCAAAACGACGCAAAATAGTCTGGAAATATCTTATTATCGTGTTATAGATGAATTGATGACCGATTCCCTTGCCATGGTTCCCTCATTTTGTTTGTCCACTCCTGCGAGATATGAGCTTTGACCACCCGTTTTGCGTAGATCCACGTTTGTATATATGTCAGGCTGTCATTTTAGCGCGTCAGTCGCAACCAAGAATAGATAAATACTGTTTATTTATAAAACGCTAGAGGCATATACATATACATGCAAAACGGGCGGAGTGGCGGTAAGTAATACCAATAAGGAAAGGCCGAGTATCCTACCCACTGGCTGCGCTGGGGCCTACTTCATGTCCACTCATGCTGGCAAGTCGATACGCCACGGGATATTGAAATCCATCGCCCCTCCAACACCCACACCACACATCATAACGAGGTTGACCTGCCCGTTACCGGCCATCTAGAACATCCACGTGTATAACACGGCCAGTGCCTGTGGGTCGAATGGTGTGTTATCAGTGGCATTGCGGTGCCAGAGGCGGTGGCTGCGAAACTGTCCTGCTAACCCCCAAACATTCCTCTGCCGCCGGCGCCACCTTGGACAAAGTCACCACCAACTGCGCCATCTTTGTTATGGTAATTGACGTGCTAGTACTGTGGCTGAGCGGTCGATCTGAAGGGGTAGGTGAGATGATCATGCGGTGAGGTAAAGGGGGCGGGGGCACAACACGAACCAGTTTACTCTCAATTTCAAGGTTTCCAAAACCAAGGAATCTGGCGGAAAAGTTTGTTGCCCGTTGGTGTTCTTGCCGGGGTATAGCACATTTGGGATCAATCTGCATGCGTTCGGCGTCGTACACTGGCAAGTAGATTAAGAGTTCACAATTGTGCTGTTCAGAAATTTTTCCTAGGACCATGATGGCACCGACGCTTGCTAGGTCTTCAGGGTTAAAAATATAAAGCAGCGAGACCGACCGGCTGCATCTCACATGATGGTATACGCATCGACCTTGTGTGAAACAGTCCCAGAGGGTATCTGTGTTTGAATGCGTACGTTTAGTGCTCGACGTAGTACAATGAAAACAGGCGTATATACCATTTGGACGCCTCCTACTACGAGACGGGGGCTGACAGACTTTGTGTATTTAGTCATTTCAGTGTCCGCCGCCAGGGTTCGGCCCTATCCTTGGGCGCACCGCCACTCGAAGCTAAGTTGACCTTCTGGCCGATTTGGGTCGCAGGCCTAACTCAGGCCCCAAGAAATTACAAGGCCCTGAACTTCGAGTTTCGCAATCCATATTCACATATCAATGCACCATCTCAGCATGCTGAGTGTGCACCTCTACGGGCAGTGGTGAGTGGGGGATGGGATGCAATGGGCGGCCATTTGATCCCATCTCATGTTCAAGTTGCCAAGTGATCATTATAGCAGGTCAACCGGTCATGGAGGTGGGCGATCCGAGTCGTTACTACCGTTACCTTCGAAGATCTATACCAATGGCCCGCCGAACCGAGCTGCCCTCATCCGCCATCAAACTCCATAGCGATCTCTGCTGACCTTACTTTTTTTCTCGTTCATCAATTCACCCACTCCGTCACAACGTCAAGTTTCTTATCCTGTCTCAATTTTTTGGGGGCCTGGCTTGGTACTGCGATGCGCGTTGGATAAAGAGCATGACGGGGGTAGGACTGTGCAAATGTGTGGGCGATATGCCTTCCCATTGGACTGAGGGTGATTCAAACAACATGTGACGATCCTGGAACCAAGGGGTTCAAACGTTCAAGATCATCAGCGCGCGGCTTGATGTCCGCTCCGAGCTATTCTGGTTCTTCCCGACCATTCATAAGCAACATCATTTGACACTCTCCAGGCACCAACACCCACCTAGAGATTGAAAGCCTCACAATGGACACTAACGTATCTGACACAAGGGACATGTACGTGCAATCTCTCGAATACTAAATTTACGCTCATGTCGTATGTAGCCATCTTGAGAGCTACCTTCTCGTTTTCGCCCTTGGTGAGCTGTCATCACCAGCATCCGAGTCGAGTACAATTAACCAACTAATGCTGAAAGTATTCCTGTATTATGATCACTTCATTACCATAGGTGTAGTGGCCGCTTGTCGAATCATTTACGGCACTAACGTCCAAGTCAGATAGAGAGATTAAAGTCGTGTGGGCACGGCCGAAGAACCGAAGCGCACATTTGTTCCTAGCCAACCGCTACTTCTTGTTCTCAGTGAATATCGTCGTCGTGTTATTCGAATTCATGCCTTTCAAATTCCTCAAAGTCCGTGCCACTCCTGCCCCTCTGAGTCTCAGCGTATAATTGAATTGTTTGTTTCCTTAGAGGTTCGGGGTTTTCTCAACGATCAGTCGATTTCTCAAATGACTTCCTCAAAGTTGTGAGAGCTATAGCCTGTCACGGCAGGTTCTCATTGCAGTAAATCAGATCTCAGTAACTGGTGAGTCACGTCCAAGTCGCCTAGCTCTCATGCCCACATTTGATAAATAAACTCAGTTCTGATGTCATTGCGGGTATACGCTCTGTATGGACGTTCGTCCCGAGCTCTTTGGTGCATGATCATAGTTGGGACTGCCACCTTCAGCGTGGCTTGTGTATGAATATTTCGCTCCCATCCAGACAACTAACATCTCCGCCTCGACAGTGGGCACTGTTCGCTGGTCAAGCGACCACAGTATCCAAACAGACGTCTGGTTGTCACATCGGGCTTTCATATGACACGTATGCTCCCCTCTCCCTACTACTCCACTAGTTATTAATCCACGAATAATGCTATAGCTCAAAACGTAAGCCATCGTGGTCTTAAACGCAACTTCTGACACCAGATTGTGCTGTTTAGGGTTGGCAACCGCCTGGGAGGCATTGTTCGTATATGACTCAATGATTTTTGCTCTTACACTCGTAAAAACATGGTGGGTGGGGCGGAATATTAAAATCCGTACACGGCAGCCGTCTTTGATCACGCTCTTGCTTCGAGACGGTGTGTCATAATTTATCTGGAAGGTTAAATCGGACTGACATATTACAGGTGCTATTTATTTCGCGTGGGTGTCTCGCCCAGGTATTAAATATCACGTTTATTAGCAGAATAGTGTGATGGCTTTGTCCAACCTTGCGAACATTCTCACATTTTACGTATGTATCTCCATTTTGGACTCCTCCCAGCTATTTTATCGTTTCACAGTTTTGCGGGGTATGGTCATTGCACCCAATTATTTTATCAATCGTTAACTGATGGTGACTAGCCGTTCCTCCGGGGCGGGCTCTCAACATTCTCGAGTAGGTTCGTGCTGGATATTATTCATATCAACAACGAGCTTAATGAAACACCTAGTATCTCGGTCACAATGGTATCCCGGCTCATGCTCAACCTTCATGAAACTGCAAATATCGGCATATTTTCGACACAATCATTCGCATCTGGAGTTTGTGAGCTGAGCGACCTAGACACGCTAAGGGACGTGGTCCTCGGCCACGAAGGATGAAGTGGATGTCGACTGAGGAACGCGAAGCGGACCATATGACGAAAGAGAATGGCGATCTGACCTAGGAACCCTAGTCGGATCTCGCCCGACAGCATTTATGGAGAACCTGGCTGAGACCAAGTTATCAAGGAAACTGAATGGCGAGAGCGGTTCTAGGCATGGCCCCCGAGGCCAGAGTGATGCGAGATAGGGTGGAAATATCTATTCGTATTAGCGCGTGATAGACAACTGATTGTCCTTGCCGCGATTCCCCCGTTCTATCCTTGTTCTATCCATTCTAATTGTATGGCCATTGGCCGCCTGCTTTGCACAACCACAACTCCACGTTTTGCGGTCCCGGGTTCCAGACAAACACGGGTTGAAGCAATAACCCAATGTCGCAATGGTTGGCATGGTGCGGACACCTGTTGAGATTTTGGGTCTGAAGTCTTCAGCTCGCAGGCGGATTCGGCCACGGAGGGCTGCAAGTGTGGGCTCTTGGGCAGGATCGGCAGATACTCGTCATTCACAAACACCAGGCGATATATATGCAAAACGGGTGGGGCGGTGGCAAGTAATACCGATGTTACAATATGGAAGACCAAGTGTCTCAAAACTAATATGAAAACGCTTGATACGTTTACCATCTCAGCGCGTATATGGGTGGAAGCTGTACTGATCGCGCTGGCCACGCTACCTCAAGTCCACTCATGCCGGCTGGTCTCGCTGGTACGCCTGGTGCGCCATGAGCCCCCCTCAGGATGTCAGAATCCATCGCTCCTCCAGCACCCACCACGGCGGGATTCCCTTGCCCCATCTTGCCCACCCTCCCAGCTGCGTTACCCCCCACTCCCATGCGCCGGTCATCTGGAAAATCTACGCGTATAGTGTGGCGTCCAGGGTTCGCGCGTCGAATGGCATATTGCAAGCGGCCGCGAAATTTCCCTGCTGGCCGCCGAGCTTTTCTTCACTGGCGCTGCCTTGGAAAAAGTCGCCGCCAGCTATGTCACCCTCGTTAGGGGAATTGTCGCGTTGGTACTGTGGCTGAGCAAATTTCATCGTCGATCTGAAGGAAAGGAGTATGTGAAGTAAGGGCAGGTGGAGGCACGAATCAGTTTACCGTCAATTTCGAGGCTCCTAAAGCCAAGGAAAGCCTGCACTTTAGCGTCGTCTAGCTTCGCGATCCAACATGATGAAGTCGATCTTTGGCATTGGCTCAGATGTGACGTGCCTCTGATTTTGTTGCGCGCCGGTGTCCTTGCTGGGTTATGGCGTAATCAGGCTCTGAAGCGTTCGACACTGTCCACTAGTGCCGTGGTAGTGGTTCCAGGGAATGCTCCTGGACCGTGATAATATTGAGTTCGAAGGTCAAGAATAAGCCACGGGACCAACTACGCCATGTTCGTTACGGTAATTGTCATGTTGATACCGCGACTGAGCAGTTGATCTGAAGGGGCAGATGAGATGCGGCGATTCGCGAAGTAAGGCATGACACGAACCAGTTTACCATCAATTCCAAGGTTCCCAAAGCCAGGGAATCCAGCGGCAAAGCAGTGAGACCGGGGCGCATGCATCAACCTTATCGTCCTGGAGGGCATCTGTTTAGTGTTATAATGCGCGACGTATAGGATGGGGATTAACCGTGATTCTGGCACGTGTTGTTTCGGCCCTATGGTGCACCGCCACCCTTTCCGTTTGACGGAGCTGGGGCCAGCACTGCCACTCACTGTCGAGCATTCGCAGTAACGTTTCACGGAGCGGAAGTCCCACAGGCTACAGCTAATTCCTGATCGACGATCATTCAATCCAGCCCTCAGTTTTTCATCAGCTCACAGCTGTAGTCTTTCTCAATTTCAACTCGGTTCTAGCTCGTCGGGGGCGACCTCAGCGTACTGTCCGCCTGTGCTCACCACTGACCGGGTCTTACCATCAGCCTTTCTCATGGCAATTTACATTTGTCTCTCCGTTATTTATACATCCCTCCGACTGGCAACGATGGACCCCCGTACGCAAGTACCGCTATCCGCTGTCTAGCGGCGGCGCCTGTCAAAAAAACAAAGAGCCTCCATCAAGCCATTATCTACCCCTGGTGCGTGTAGTGCTTGAGGGTCGATAATCAATGTACGGTTTCAAGACGCTTGTTTCGAGCTATTCTAATCCTCCCTAGCAGTTCATAAGCGACATAACTCGCCAGTGTCGCCACTCCGGCATCCACTCAGGCCAGGGATCACCCACGGGCCATCGGCATAACCTATTCCTGCAAATTCATCCTATCCCACCTGTTTTAAACTTTTAGGCTAAAATGATGCTAACGGACGTCAACTTATCTGACGCAAGGGACATGTAAGTGTCATGATCTCCTCGACACTAAATTTCGTGCTCATATTATATGTAGCCGCATCAACGACTACCTTCTCATTTTCTCCCTTGGTGAGAGTTGATACCACCAGTATCGAGCACAGCTCACAACCATTGATTAACGCCGACAGTATTCTCGTATTATGACCATTTCATTACCATAGGTGTGGCAAATGCCTATTGAATTATTTATTGGCGCTAACATCCAAATCAGATCGAGAAGTTAAATATTTGTGGACGCGACCTAAGAAGCCAAGCACATACTGGTTTTTAGCCAACCGCTATTTCTTTTTCTCAGTAGGGATTATTGTCGCACTCTTTCAATTCATGCCTCCCAAATCCCCAAAAGTCCGTGCCACCCCGCCCCTTCTAATATACAATTGAATTGTTTGCTTGCTCAGAGGTCTGGGGTCTTTTTCAACAATGATCTAATTTCTCAAATGGCTTCCTCAAAGTTGCGAGAGCTACAATCTATCACGGCAGATTCTCGTGGGGGTAAACCAGCTCTTAGTATCCGGTGAGTCGTTTTGCCTGGCCCTTGTCCACATTATCGACAAACAACCTTAGTACTGATGACCTTGCGGGTATATGCACTATATGGATGCTCGTCCTGGGTTCTTGGAGGCATGGCTATAATAGGGGCTGCTGATATCAGCGTGGCTGGTGTATGAATATTTCATTTCATTTGGACAGCTAACACCTCTGCTTCCACAGTGGGCATTATCTCCCGGTCACAAGACCACAGCAACCCATTTGACATTCAGTTGCCAGGTCGGGCTCTCATATGAGACGTACCCCCCCTTCTCCCTACCACTCTCCACTAGCTGTTGATCTCCGAACCATTGTTATAGCTCAAAACGTGAGTCACCGTGGCCATGACGCAGCCTCTGACGGATTTTTATTATTTAGGGCTGGGAATGGCCTGGGCAGCGATGTTCGCATACGACTCGATAGTCTTTGCTCTTACACTCATAAAAACATGGCGAGCAGCGCGCAATATTGAAATTCGCGCACGGCGGCTGCCGATGAGCACACTCTTGCTTCGAGATGGTGTGTCATAATTTGCCTGGGGGGTCGGATAGGACTGACGTATTCGCATTCCAGGTGCTATTTATTTCGCGTGAGTGTCCTGCTTAGGCCCAATTAGATGTCGCACTTATAAGCGGAATAGCGTGATGGCTTTAGCCAACCTTGCGAACATTCTCACATTTTATGCACGTACCCCCCTGCTTTGGATCCCTCTCAATCATTAATCCTCTGTTATTTCACAGTTCTGCGGAGTATGGCCATCGTATCTGACCTTTCGTTCAATTGTTTACTAACGGCTATCAGCCATTCCTCCGGGGCGGACTCTCAGAATTCTCAAGTAGGTTCGTACTAGACATTTGAATCATTCACATGAATACCAAGCTCAACGGTGGCAAATTTTAGTATCTCGGTGACGATGATGTCCCGGATCATGCTCAATCTCCACGAGACTGCCAGCGCCGGTATTTTTTCGACACAGGATCACGTATCGCGGCTTGAGTTCTTGAATGAGCTGGTTGAATCCGAGCTATCGAGGATGCAGGAAAATGTTGGAGAAGCGGAGCCCCCGCGGAATGACACGAGATAGTGCAGAAATATTTATTCTTTATTCTTATTATCACACTGCAGACGCGGCCGGTTTCCCCGCTTCGATTCCTATAATTTATTTGTTGTCAACTTGTTATTATACTCCCGCGGGGTGTGACCATTGACCACCCCCTTTCCGAGCCTCGCAGTCTACATGCTCAGCAGTGCATGTCGTCTCGGCGCGCCAGCCACACTCACGGTGACTCAATCACGGTATGCATCCCAGGCTCCAGGCAAACACGACGACCCAATGACCGATCGACATAACACTGGGACGTCACGATGACAGATGGTACCCATCACCGTACTACTCTTAGTCTAGGCGGCTGGTTCAATTTCTTCATTGTTGCTGGACTTCTATGGTATTTGACCATGAATTACATTTTCATTCCGAACAACTCCCAGTTTCACGATCCCTCCGTCGCGGTGTCAGTGCGTCATTTCAGTGTGTGTACCCCGGGCTCCGAGTCCAGGGCAAAAGCAACAACCCGGTTTCATCACGGGAAACGTTCTGGGATAGTGACTTTCAAGTTTGATGGCCTTGACGCGCATTTCAACTGACTTCCCGATGCACAGTGGCTACCAATACTCTCGAAAATCGCTTGACATGCTCTCATAGGCATTGGGACAGGGAGGCGATGGATAAATACAAAGATGTGTAGTGCATATAACTCTTAGGTCACCGAGTTATACCGTCAGCCACCCGCATCCCGCGCCTTGCGCCACATGGATTGACTCGCTGTCCTCACTGGGCCTACATACGCGTAGCATCACGAGAGAAGCGACAGTAGCAGGAGGCTGCTGCAGGACAAACAGCCAATTCGCACGAATGCAATTACTGAGATAGCTCGATACGTAACCCACTCATCGAGCAAGCATGGCAACGCGTGGATACGGGTGGTAGAGATAGCGTCAGGGAGATGTATAAGCGGAGAGTGGAATGCAGCGAGCTGCCATCTATTTTCATCCCATATCGCCCACCAGACTGGCCTCCGCATCCTGTGTCATTTCAACTATTACCTTCAAAAATCTATACCAAAAAACCTGCCAAGTCGAGCCGCCTTCATCTCTCATCGAATTTCGTGGCGATATCATTTTTCCTGTTCTTCGTTCAATTCATTTACCCCGACACAACGCCAAGTTACTCATCCCATCTTGAGTTCCTGGGGAGGCTGGCTGGGCACGCCGAATGAGCAGGGGTGGGGTGGGGTCGCACAAAATGGGTAGGCGACGTTTATCTTTCCCATTGGACAAAAACTATTTAAATTCGAATCCAGGAATAGAACATCCAATCTGGCATCTGATGCCCTTTCAATCACCAGCTTAACCGAAGTTGCTGCGCCCCAGATCGAGACATGAGGCTGGCCAGACACCTACTTAGCCATACCAGGACGATTCTAGCCCGCTAATTGACACGGGCTGTCAAGTGCGTATCGAAGCTTTCCGTATCACCGCGGCCCCCTACTATACTTAACGATTGATGCTAGTCGCAGTTGCAGTAATGCTGTCGTGGAGCGAGACCAGCTGGCAGGCCATTTTGCAACCGCCCAATTAATCCGACTAACCAAACTTACTGATCACTCATTCCAGCCGTTACGCTAAGACAAAGCTCACTAATGCCTGTACTGGAATGCCATAACCCCAGGAATAGGATTCGGCATGCAAAACCATCTCCACGGCTGCTCGCACACATCATGATGCGGATTCAGATTGAAGCCTGCCTGCGGTCATAGTGCCCGGGGCAGCCATAGCTGTGACAAAGTACCGATGTGCGACGACACCATACCTTGCCTTCAAAACAGCACACAACCTTACAGCCGTGTGGGTGCTCGCAAGACCTTGGTGCACCATAGTTGTGTACATCCGTTGCAGCCATCATGATGTTTCCTGATTATCAATCAAGTACTGCGGATCGCCCGAAAAATCATTCCTACAATTCGGTTTATCACAACTTGAGGGGTCAGATGTTTGAGATTATCAGTGCGCGATTTAATGTTCGTTTCGAGCTATTCTGGTTCTCACCAACAGTTTATAAGTAACGTAATTTGCCTCTCTCACACTCGCCTACCCGGGTCAAGAGTTGGAAGTCTTGCGCCAGACGCTAACATATCTAGCTCGGACTCGGATGTGAGGGATCAATGCGTATAGTCTCTTGGAAACCGGATACTAAATGTATGTTCATTATCATTATATAACTGGCTTGATAGAGTACATTTTCGCCCCGCCCTTGGTGAGTTATTGCCATTATCGTTATTGTCGTTGTTTGAACTCATAACTCGATTGGCACTGGATTCAGTCAAATATTGGTTCTCTGGTGGGTTGCATTTAATTGGCTAGCTCCATACTATATTTAACCAAGTACGTTATAGCCTAATTTTGATGGCCTTGCGGCTATGGCTCGTTCTGTGTTCTTGGAGGAATTGTTCATGGTTGGATACCTTGATTGGTATAGTACAACCCCTTAGTACTAGATTTATTTATGCTCAAATCATATGTAGCCACCTTGATAGCTGCCTTCTTACTAGTGCCGCCACCTGGCCTTCGGCGAAGAGTGCCAACGCCGCCACTCAAGCTCGCTAGTACATACTCGCTACTCGAGTACTCGTAGTTGCCGGTAATGTTTCACGGAGTGGGGGGACCGTTTTCAGGCAGCCACACAACCAATTTGGTTGAATAAGCTGAAAACTTCCTGATCATTCGACTCGCTCGCCGCTTACCACTGACTAGATCTTACCATTCACCTTCCTCATGGCAGTTAAATTGTCTCTGTTTCCTACATGTCTCCCCGATGGACCCCCGTGTACTGTGCGTACACGCCACCGTCCGCCGCTGGCACCCAAAAAAGACAAGATAAAGAGTTATCAGGCCATCATCTACCCCCGGGCGCGTGCAACGCTAGAAGGAGGCTAACGCACGGTTTGATGTTCGTTTCGGGCTATTCTGATCCTCCCCGGCAGTTCATAAGCAACGTAATTTTCAGTACCCACAGGTGCCAACAAAGCCCATCCTTGATAATTCGTTCTATCACATATTTTCAACTTTGGACCAGGATAATGAGCATGGACGCTAACTTATCCGACATAAGAGACATGTGTTATCATAATCTCCTCATGCTAAATTTATGCTCATATCATACGTAGCCGCCTCGACAGCTACCTTCACGTTTTGCCCTTGGTGAGAGTCGCTACCACCAGTATCGAGCACAACTCACAACTAATTGATGTTGAAAGTATTTTTATATTACGACCATCTCATTACCATAGGTGTGGTAGATGCCTGCTGGATCGTTTATTGGCACTAACATTTAAATCAGATCGAGAGATCAAATTTGTGTGGATGCGGCCTAAGAAGCCGAGCACATACTGGTTTCTAGCCAACCGCTACTTCTTGGCCTCGGTGAATATCGTCGTCACATTGTTCGAATTCATGCCTTTCAAATTCCTAAAGGTCCGTGCCACTCCTGCCACTCCAAGCCTTGACATATGATTGAATTGCTTGTGTGCCCAGAGGTTTGGGGTCTTTCTCAATGATGAGTTGATTTCTCAAGCGGCGTCCTCAAAGTTGTGAGAGTTATAGTCTGTCATGGCTGTCCTCGTTACGGTAAATCAGGTCTTGGTAGCTGGTGGGTTGTATTGCCTAGCCCTCACGCCCAAAGTTGTTGAAAAATGAACCTACTCTAGTTCTGATGGCCCTACGGGTATATGCTCTATATGGATGCTCGTCCCGGGTTCTTGGGAGCATGGTCATAATTGAGGCTGCCAACGTCAGCATTGTTTGTGTATGGATATTTCGTTTCCATTTGGATACTGCTAACACCTCTGTTTCAACAGTGGGCGTTATTTGTCGGTCAAGAGCCCACAGTATCCCAGTCGACATTCGGTTGTCAGATCGGGCTTTCATATGATGCGTGGGCCCCCTTCTTCCTGCTACACCACTGGTTGTTGATCCACCGATGGTTGTTATAGCTCAAAACGTGGGTTATCAGGCGGCTAGGCCTTAACACAACCTGGCTAACTTTGATTATTTAGGGTCGCTAGCCGCCTGGGTGGCAATGTTTGCATACGACTCGATAATATTTGCTCTTACACTCATGAAACATGGCGAGCAGCACAGAGTATTGAAATTCGCGCACGGTGGCTGCCAATAAGCACACTCTTGCTTCGGGACGGTGTGTTATAATTTACCCGGAGAGTTGAATAGGACTGATATATTTGTATTCCAGGTGCTATTTATTTCGCGTGAGTGTCCCGCTTAGGCCCAATGGACGTCGCATTTATAAGCGGGCGGAATAGTGTGATGGCTTTAGCTAACCTTGCGAACATTCTCACATTTCATGCGCGTATCCCCTGCCTTGGATCCCTCTCAATTATTAACCCTGGTCATTTCACAGTTCTGCGGAGTATGGCCATCGTATCTAAGCCGTTTGTTTGATTGTTTACTAACGAGTATCAGCCATTCCTCCGGGGTGGACTCTCGGGATTCTCAAGTAGGTTCGTACCAGACATTCGAGTCATTCATATGAATACCAAACTCATCGACAGCAATTTGTAGCATCTCAGTTACCATGATGTCCCGAATCATGCTCAATCTTCATGAAACTGCTGGTGCTGGTATCTTTTCAACACAGGATAATGTATCGCGACTCGAATTTTGAATGATTCGGAGTTGGTTGAATCTGAGTTACCTAGGATGCAGGAAAAATGTTGGAGAAGTGGAATCCCTGCCAGAATAATACGCGATAGTGCAGAAATATTTGTCCTTGTTACTGCGCTGTAAACGACTGGTTTTCCCCCCTTACTTTATTTGTTGCCACCGTCGCACGCCCGCGGGGTATGACAATTATCCACCTCCTTTGCACAACTCCAAGTTGACTTGTGGCCCACAAAAAAATGCTCAGCATATGTCATCCTGGCGCGCCAGCCGCATGCAACAGTGGTAAATGTACACCCCAGGCTCTAGACAAACACAATGACCCAATATTGTACTAACGATTGACATAATACTGGTACATCGCGATGATATACAGCATCCAGATTCCGCCGTAAGCGACTGGTATAATCTCTCTGTACTTCTATGGTATTCGACTATGAACTGCATCTGGCAGGCTCCAGGGCAAAGCGACAACCCGGTTTCATCACGGGACAACTTTCTGGGACGCTCACTTTCAAGTTTGATGGCCTTGCCAGTGGTGCGCATTTCAACTAACTTCCCAACGCGTACTCTCGAAAATCACTTGATGTACTCTCACAAGATAACAGGAGGCGGCGATGGATAAATTCAAAGGTACATAGTGCGTATAACGCTTGGGTCACCGAGCCATACCATCAGCCACCTCACTGGGCCCCATATGTGCGTAGCATCACCAGAAAAGCGGCGGTAGCAGGACGAAATGCTGAACCGATTCGTGCAAGCGCGATTACTGAAGTCTAACACTGCTTGATAAGTGGCCCACTCATCAAGCGAGTTAAACATGTGGATAAGGGTAGTAGGGAGATAGTGCCAGGGAAATCCATAGGCGGCGAGTGGGAGGGCGGAATGGAGCGAGCTGTCATCTATGTTCGTCTCATCTCACCCGGTGATTATGACAGGGCGCAGAGGCGAGTCTGGTGGGCAATCTGAGTCATTACAGCTATCACCTTCAAAAATATATACTGATGATTCAAGTTTGCCAGGTCAAGCTTCCCTCGTCCGTCATCAGAATTTACAATGGCCTCTACGGATTTTGCCCTTTTCTCGTTCTCCATTCAATACAATGCCATGACTACAATTCAGCTCATCACAGCTTGGAGGTTTGAATGTTCAAGATTATCAGTACGTGATTTGATGTTCGTTTCGAGCCATCCCATTCTCACCATCAGAGTTGGCTACATCATCACTTAGTTCTAATGGCTTTGCGGCTATACACCTTATATGGATTCTTATTCCACGCCCCTGGAGGAACGCTCATGATGTTGGATGCCTCCATTGGCACATCTTATGTACGAAGCATCTCGTTCCCATGCTGATACTAGTTCTCGCGATGCTGGATCATTAATGCATGGGATATCTTGTCTAGGCTATCCATCTGATTCTCCCCAACAGTTTATAAGAAACACAACTTGTCACCCGACTCACCCCGGCACCTACTACCCACTGGCAGGCCAGGGATCACCACGATGAACGCTAACTTATCGGTATATGACGCAAGGGATATGTATGTACCATGATCTCCTTGATAAATTTTATGCTCATATAATACATAGCCACCTCAGCAGCTACATTCTCACTTTTGCCCTCAGTGAGAGTTGTTACTACCAGTACTGAGCATCACTCGCAGCTAATTGACACTGAAAGTATTCTTTATTATGATCATTCCATTACCATAGGTGTAGCAAATGCCTATGAGGTGATTTATTAGCACTAACATCTGAATCAGATCGAGAGATTAAATATTTATGGATGCGGCCCCAAGAAGCCAAGCACATACTGGTTTCTATCCAACCGTTATTTCTTGTTCTCAGTGGATATCGTCATAGCGTTGTTCGAATTCACACCATTCAAATTCCTAAAAGTTGGTCCCACTCCCACCCATTCCGCTGGAAATGTACAATTGAATCGCTTGCCCGCCCAGAGGTCTGCCCCCCTCTCAACATTAATTAATTTCTCAAATGGCCCCTCCAAAGTTGTAAGAGCTACGAGCTGTTCAAGCAGGTTTCCATTGCAGCAAATCAGTTCCTAGTATCTGGTGGATTGTATCGCCTAGCCCTCACGCCCATCACTGATAAACGAACTTAGTTTCATGACCTTGCGGGTATATGCTTTATATGGATGCTCGTCCCGGGTTCTTGTGAACATGGCAATAACAGGGGCTGCCGTCAGCAGTGTGGCTTGTGTATGAGTATTTTACTTTTATCTAGATAGCTAACATATCTGCTTCGATAGTGGGCATTATTTTCCGGTCAAAATACTACAGTATCTCAACAGTCGTTCGGTTGCCACACCGGACTTTCACAAGACACGTATGTTTCCTTCTCCTTACTACCCCGAGCCCACTGGCCATTGATCTACGGATGATCATCATAGCTCAACACGTGAGTTCAACATCATAGCCTCAACGCGACCTCTGACCAAATTTTTTGTTTAGGATTGGCAACCGCCTGGGAGGCATTGTTTGCATACGATTCGATAGTCTTTGCTC